>JAASFO010000046.1:0-53529 GCA_023333815.1 Globisporangium recalcitrans
CTACGCGAACCCGACCCAGCAAGGCCAACACCCAGGACAGCCAGGTCCGTACCCAGGACAGCAGTACCCTCCCCACTTCTACCAAGCGCAAGCACCAAACGCAGCCACGAATGCCCAATGCGCAGCCTAGTGGACCACCATTTTTCTACTGTGATGCGTCGCATTAGCCGACTGGGTCGTGTAGGAGCAAGGAGAGAAGCACTCGTATAAAGTTGACTTTGACATGCACATCCATTGGTTGTAAATGAGGTCAGCGCGATAACTATGAGAGCCATAACACTACGTATCCATTTGTGCAGCACGCATGCCATTTTCAAAAGGAGCTTCGATAGATGTCCCAGGTTTTGTTCGCTTTGAACTTGGAGCTCTTGGTTTCGAGAGCCAGAATTGACTGCCAACAATGAATGATCGCCACTCAGAAGGGACATCTCAAGCTCAGTTGCACAAAAGCATTGGACCTCGCGCTACCCTCAATATGGAGCGAGAATCCACTCGTGGGTCACACAGAGGCACTGTCCAACGGGTGCCAACGCCATCACAACATCTTCACCGTTCGTGTGTGGACACGTGCTGGTTCGCATGCTGACTCGGTGACGCTGGTCGGAAGCCCTCGCCCTCTTCCACGATAGCGTGCGAGGTCTCGTCAGAGAGAGTCGTCTCGGTCTTGAGCCCCAGGTTCTCCTGTTCGCTACCAATGAGCTGCTGGCGGTATGCGTTCCATCCTTCGAGCGTCAGCATCGGACCGAGCCGAGTTGTCTCGCTTCGCTGCGTCCTCAGAGCTCGCCGTCGCGCTTGCAGATTGAGTTCGTGTTCCCCTACAAGCCACAGACAGACAGACAGACAGACATCGAGAGGTGTTAGTGTCACTCATTCACGAGCGAGCACACCACACTGCTTCGAACGTACTCTGTCGGTGGTGCATGACAGCACGTCGTATCAAGAACACCAGCATGACGGCTCCACCCACAAGCGCGATGCTGTCCATGAGCGTGTTCATGCTCCCCGCTGTTGTGCCGGAATCGGTAGAACCACCACCGCTACTTGATGCGGAGCAAGACTCGCCTCCAGTGTCGTACGCAGCGGGGATCGTGACGCTGCTGGTGACTCGGAGCGCACAGTATGCCGTGCAGACACAGCCGCTCTCTCCAACGCACGACGAGTTGGCTGCCGTCGAGCGAAGTACGCCCGACTGGAACCCATCGACCCACTGTGCTCGGCAGCTCGCGCATTTCGCGTCACTCGACTCGCAGTACGTCTCGTTCGAAGACCAGAGATACTTGTTTGTGTGAGGAACAGCGCTGCAGTTTGCTGACGAAGTGCAGAGCGCAAAGGAAGAGTTGAAGAATGGCCGGAGCGCGGCTGCTCGCGAGGCGCTCATGCAGAGTCCCAACGGCGTCACCACACACTTTGACATCATACAAGAACAAGAGCACACGAGGTTAACAGTTTGCAATAGCGTGCGGAGTGAAGATCGACACTTTGCGTGGCGGACACAAAGCACAAACACGTACCGGCTCGCCACTTTGAAGCCTGGAGTTGAGGCACTCGTAGCAAGTGCGCGGGTAGCCGCTCGCACGGCAGCCGCAGGTGTCTCCAGAGCTGGCGGAGACGCTCTTGCTGGCTCTTGAGGCGGTCGGGGAGCTGCGGTTGCTGCTGCTGGGGACTGCTGTCGAGGGGAACACGACCGAGTCCTCCGTCCCGCTGCTGCTGGCGGCCATCGCGGACGCCATCGCGCGGCAGACGCGCTGAGCCTTCTTCTCGCGTCCTGAGTGAGAGAGAAAATGGGAAGTCGGAAGAACCCACGACTGCCTTTGTGTCCCTGCTCAAATGAGAGGATATGCGCCTCTCGATTAGGTTTCGCATCGAAGGTTCGAGCTGGCGGTTGGTCAGACAAGTGCGATAATGGCGCAACTTTAACGAGGCGCATCATTTTGTGCTGAAATATTCTCCCGACCTCTTTATCCGATTGAACCTCCACTCCGGTTCGCAGAGTTCACCACGAAACCGAGACTGAGTCCAAGCGCCTGTTTCCTTCTCTCCAGAATCGCAGAAGCCACCCATCGAGACCTTCGAAGAGACCCGGATCTCGCAATGTGCTGTACAGTGACGGACAAGCGTCCGACTCCAGGTGCTGTTTCGGACGGAGACTTGCGCAGTTGTTCTGGCGTTGTCAGATCTTCCAGAGTAGGTAGTTTGGAATTCGCGTCGGAAGATCTCTCGAATGCAATGCAACAATGCAAGTTTGTTGCCATCTGACCACCAGTGTCAGTCACTGTGTAATAATGCACAAACCCGCTTCTTCTTTGAATAAATACCATTGTCACCCAACAGCCGAAACCTTTCGAACCAAGTTACAAAGCAAAACAGCAACGCCAACAAAAAACTCTCTCACTCTTCCTGGGTGGACGAGCGCTGCCTCGCAAAAGTGTGGCTCGGAGACGCCGGGCGAAAGCCCTCGCCAGCCTCCACGATCGCCCGCGACGGCTCCTCGGTTTGCTCGAACTTGAGCCCCAGGTTCTCCTGTTCGCTCTCGATCAGCTGCTCTCGGTAGCCGGTCCAGCCCTCGAGCGACAGCATCGGACCGTACCGAGTACTGGGTTCGTTACGGCGCTGTCTCTGAGCTTCGCGTTGCGCTCGCATGCGTCGATTATACCGTCCTGGATACACAGACAGAGATTCACATGCGTCCATGCTTAGAAACTGGAGAGTTATCCACACCCAGGCGAAGAGCGGACTGTAGAGACTCACTCTGGTGGTGATGCGCGACGCACCACCGCACGGTCATCACGACCGTCACGAACACACAGATGAGCACGATGACGTTGCGGATGAGGTTGATGCTCGCCGACTCGACTTTCGTGCTGCTGCTGTCCGTGGAGCAGCTATCTCCGTAGTTGTACGAGTCCGAGAGCGTGATCTCGCCCGACGCCCGGATCTCGCAGTACGCTGTGCAGATACAGCCGTTCTTGCCCACGCACGAGAAGTCGACGGCCGATCGCAGGAGGTCGTTGCGGTACCCATCGAGCCACTGCGACTTGCAGCTCTTGCACTTGGCGTCGTTGTAGCAGTACGTCGCGTTCGTGGACCAGAAATACTCGCTGCTGTGGGCGGGAATGCTCAGGTTTGAGGCAGCACCGCCCACGGAGTCCGCCGTCGAGTTGACGAAGAACGGCTCAAGCGTGGCGGCTTGCGACGCGCTCATGCACTGTCCAAACGATGTGATCGCGCACTACAATAACAACACATACACAACGAACACGTTAACGAGACCCTCTTGTGTGGCCAGCTATGACAGCAGACACGCGCACAAATGAATACTCCAGACGTACCGCTTCTCCAGTCGAAAGCTTTGTGTTGAGACACTCGTAGCAGTTGCGCGCCACGCCGGTCGTTCGGCATCCGCACGTGCCGCCGATGGACGTGGCGTCGATCGCGCCGGCGCCTGTGGAGGCGACGATAATGCTCCTGCTGGGGGCTGGAGTCGTGATCGCATCCGACGAGGAGCTGCCGCTGCGGCTCTCGGCGCTTGATGCTGCGGACGCCATCGCTCGCTCTCTCTCTCGCTCTCTCTCTCTGATCTGGTGTGAAATGCTGTGCTGGGCGTGCCTACAGGCTCGCTCACGCGCGCTTCAGGAGAGCGTGATCGAGAGGCTGCGATGGTGAGTGAGAGCGAGCGGCGTGATGATTATGGCGATAGGCGAGCAGTCTCTTCTAGATGTGTGAACAGAGAGCTCTTGGGCTTTCGCGTTAATTATCACTAGTATACCAGGCTGCTTTGCGAGTTCTCGATTGATCGTCAATCAGATGTTGTTTGGAAGGGAGAACGATGCTACAGTGCGCACCGTTTCAAGTGTATCTTGTAGCAGCAGAAGGCAGCATTGAAGGATCTCGTAACTTGAGCGAGGTGTTTCACAGCTCTCCGAAGCCCTCTTGAAGTCGATGACAGGCATGTCACTTCATCAGAGAAAGGGCAGTCTGAAGTTGAAGATGCGTTATCAGAGGTGGTACATGAGTAGTTTTGCGTTTCTGCACAAGCATCGACAATAATAATAGTGCCATGATGCAAATGCCTGTCTTGACGCTGTCAGCACCAAGCATTCCAAGAAGTTCGCGTCTTACCCACAGCAAAAACTCAGCTGAAGCAAAGTGCCCCCTCCCTCCTCACAAAGGTTTGCTCGACAAAGCCGCTGAGCTGCTCAGGCGGCGAGAGAACGTGATCCGGAGTGTTTCCAAAAATGGATGAGGTTGCGTGATAAACAAAACCTTTACAACCACCGATTTGCCTCTTTACAACATCCGACCTCCATAACAAGAATGTCCATGATAAAGCAGCTCAACCTCCTCCTAGTTTTTTCCGAGGTGCAGTCCCAATGCGCTGGCATTGGAGTTGGGACGGAGTCCCTCGCCTTCTTCCACGGCAACCAGCACCCGCACCTCTGTGAGAAGCGACTCGGAATCCATCCCAACGCTGTCAGGCTCACTCCGATGGTGGCGATGCACTTCTCCACTCTATCCATCCGTCTTGCATGTTCAGTAGAACTATCCCATACACTGATTGGACTCGATGTTTCCATTCGAATACACTGGAGTTATCAGATGTCCTCTCGGTAGAATGCTACCTCGCCAGGTGACTCAGAGAAACTGGTCGGAAACCCTCGCCTTCGTGCACAACGATGTGTGGCGGCACCTCTGTTTGAGCATTTCTGTTTTCGGTGTTGAACCCCAGGGTATCTTGCTCTCGCTCGATCAGTTGCTGCCGATAGCCATTCCAGCCTTCGAGTGTCAGCACCACACCAAAGTGACTGGACAGGTTGCGTTGCTCCCTCAGAGCCCGACGTCGCTCTCGCATGCGGCGATCATGTCGCCCTGTAAACAAGCCATTCAAACAGAGATAGGGTTAGTATTATCAACTCGAAGTTGAGAAGTGTTCGGTAGCTATCAGAGAATGCGAGAGCACGTACTTCGATGAAACTGCGCCACACCCATCCGCACTGCCATCACGGTCGTAAATGCACCGGCCAGCAGCATCGCCACGTTCCCAGCCAAGACGTACTCACCTCCGAATGGCTCGGGCGACACCGACCGGGGTGAGATGCACTCTGCTCTAACACTGGCAACAGAAAGCTCCGAGATCGTGCTAATGTTGTGTGCTCGAAGCTCGCAGTACGCCGTGCAGATGCAGCCACTGCTTCCAACGCACGAGAAGTCGGACCGTAACGAGCCGTTTTCAAACTCAGTAACCCATCTGGCTCGACAGCCAGTGCACGTGACGTCGCCACTCGGACAGTAGGTCGCGTTCGAGGACCAGAAGAACTGGTTGTCATGACGGATCACGCTGGAGGTCGTTGTCGTTCCCACTGCATAGGTCGAATTGAAGTACGGGCGGAACGAATCGGCGTAACTCGTACTCAGGCACTCTCCGACGGGGTCCACCACGCACTAAGGGACGTTAAGAAAGAGATTTGCAAACACAATTCCGTCAGACAAGCATGATCGTGGAAGGTAGTCGACTCTGCCTGTACCGTTTCGATATGAACCGGGTGTATAACATGGATTCAGTATGTTCCCACAACGTACTGTTTCGCCACTCAGAAGCTTCGCGTTGAGGCACTGGTAGCAACTTCGCGTTTCACCGCTCGCCCAGCACCCGCAAGTGTCATCGGTCGTCGCGGTAGGTCCTGGCGTGCTGCTGATGCCGGGGACGGCGGTGGCGACTGCACGCACGATCCCGTCGCCTGCGCTACTGCTGCTATCGTTCTGGGCCATCGCAATCTCTCGTGGACTGCAAATGTGCGAATGAGTGTCTGCGGCTCTCTTGCTGCTGCTGCTGGGGTCTTTCGAAAGAATAGACTTCGCCTTTTTTGTGGGAATGGGTGTCATTTGATCGAGTGAACTGGAAGTCATCGACATCCACTCCCGCTAAAGTGTACCGTTTCACTAAACATCCTGTTTTGAGTGCTGATGTGGGCAGTGCGTAACCTTAACAGGAGCTGGGGTGTGATAAACCCCTCTTTGTTTTGAGCACCTGCGAACTGGTTTCAATGCATTATCAAAGGAGTATTCTGTATCTTGCAGCCTTCTCAAGATGTCACCTCCCACAAAGATTCCGAGGAGCAGAGGTGGTAGGTGTGGCGTATTGATGCCCAGCTACCCCCATCGCTCTCCAGTTTGCACTGGCAGTCTGCTGCATGTACTAGTGCAATATACGAGGACTCTGGCAAGCTGTCCAACCCTCGCTGTTCCAGAGTAGCTTTGGACAAGAGTTAGCGATTGATTGTTTCGAAAGCAAATGGATAAACCTCGTCGCTACATCTGCTCTGATACAGCACCGATCGCATTAGTTTTCCTGTACAGTCTCATGCCTTGCCAACTGGCTCGGAGACGCTGGACGGAAGCCCTCGCCCTCTTCCACAATAGCGCGAGAAGGTGCTGCTGCGAGAAGCGGTTCGGATTTAAGCCCGAGACTCTCCTGTTCGCGACCAACCAGCTGCTCTCGGTAGCCATTCCAGCCTTCCAAATTCAGCATCCGGTCTGAGCGGCTAACTTCATTGCGTTGCTCTCGCAGAGCTCGACGTCGCTCTCGCATGCGGCGGTTATATCGACCTGTTGGAGCGCCACACAACACAGAAGACCGTTTAGTCTACAGCAACTTTGCGCAACGAGAGGGATTCCAGAATGCGCGACCACGTACTTTGATGGAACTGCCCCACCCCCATCCGCACTGTGAGCGCGATCATAACTGCCCCGCCGAATAGCATGGCTATGTTCCGAGCCATGGCGATACTGGCTGAGTATTCCGAGGACCAGTCGAATCGGGACGAGTAGCATGCTTCGTTACTACCGACGACGAGAGGGTTCGCGGTCGTGAGGTTGTTGGACGCCCGAAGCTCGCAGTACGCCGTGCAGATGCACCCGGCGTCTCCAACGCACGAGAAGCTCTCCGTGGATTGCAATGCGTCCCTTCCAAAGTCATTCACCCACTGCGCTCGGCACTGTAGACACTTGCTATCACCTGCCGTGCAATACGACGTGTTGGAAGACCCAAAGTACTCGGTGGCAAACGGGGTCACGCCGCTCGAATTCGATGTCGCTCTGGTCGCGCTCGTCGTGCTAAAGTACACCCGATAGTACTCTACGTCTTTCGCATTCACACAGATCCCGAGCGGATTCACGAAGCACTGCGCGCAGAACAAGATCATAGGCAACGCTGTTGTTAGCACAAGCTGTACTGCTGGAAAGGATACACCCACACATTCAAGTACTGCAGCAAACGCACCTGCTCTCCATTTCGAAGCTCTACGTTGAGGCAGTCGCCGCAGGTGCGCGGATTGCCGTTGGCGCTGCATCCGCACGTGTCGTCCTTATTGCTGGCGACGCTTTGGCTGGGAATGTAGTGGGCGACTGGGGCTGCTGTCGCGGGCATGGGCGAGCCGCTCGGGTCCGCCGTGTTGTCGCCGTCGCTGCTGCTGCTGTTGACAAGAGCTGCTGCGGACGCCATCTCTCCACTGGTGCTGTGCTGCTGCCGCAGATTCTCGTCTCGTTGACGTAAATGCTGGAGGCGACAAGTTGGTTGTGTGGGTAGCTTTTCGAAGTGTGAATGAGGGTGGTGGGGTGCATCCCCCTCTCGATTAAGTGCAGTGCTGACTTTTTCTGCAACACTGGTAAGCCGATCTGCTGTGGGACCTAACTTGAACGAGGCGCCTCTGTGGTGTCGGGAAATGAAACCTTTTCATCCACGGTTCGTGAATGTTTGGCAATTTAGATGCTGAAGAAAGGAAGACACGCATCCTGCACCTTGCCTCTTTACACCGATCAGCTCATTATCACGGGTCCGAGTTCGACATTCCCTTTCTTCGACCTCCCGTTCCATTACGATTCTCTCTCTTTCTTTCTCTCTCTGTCAGGGCTGCATGATCAGCGAGAACGGGCAGTGCACGTCCATGACCGACTTCAGCATGGTCCTCGACTTCCACCGTGCGAGCAATATGCCACCTCGATGGCGTCACTCTCCTCCACCGCAAGCTTCCAGTGCCCAGCGACGAACACGACCTACTGCGGCTCGGGGACGATGTCGTCTGCGCGCTGTGCCTGTCTGGAAGAAGCTACAACGGCTTTTGTGACTTGAGCGTCTGTGTGTGTGTGGGCAGTTGCGAGAAAGGGTCGGGGCTGAGCGGACAGGTCGACCAGGTGGAAAAGATCCTCTCCAGCGCGTCCAACAAGATCGTGATCGCGTTTGCCGTATGCAACCGCCTGCGCCGACGCACGAGAACCTATCTGCGGAGCGCAATGCATCGCTCCTAAACGCACCGATCCATTGTGTCCTGCAGCTTCCATAATCAGTGTCACCAGCCGCGCAGTAGGTCGTGTTGGAGGACGAAAAGAGTTCGTTGCCGTGCCATGGGATCACGCTGGAACTCGTCGCATTGAAGTAGGATCGAGGAGAATCTGCATCGCGAGCACGCACGCACACTCCAACCGGATCGACGACGCACTGAACCAAAGACTAGATACCATCGTTAGCATGATTACGCATACCAGTTCAGCTCAAGCACCACACAGCTAGCGGACCCAGCGAATGGATATCGCAGCACACACATACTTGCTCGTCGCCGCTTTGCAGCTTGACGTTGAGGCAGTTGTAGCAAGAGCGCGGAGCTGCGTCCGCAAGTGTCCGCTTTGCTGGCGGAAATTGCTTTGGAGGTGTTCTTTTTTTATTTTTTTTCCATAGGGAGACTGCTGTCTGGGACCCTTTCAGTTAACTGATCAGCTTGTTTTTTTGTGGTTCATGGTGATGAGCGAAGCTGTACCCACTCTCGATTAGGTTGAGTGCTGCGTTTCCTGAACTGGATGTGGTGAGAACGCAACTTGAACGAGGTGTGTCAAGACCAAAATGAAGACCCGGTCTTGGCGTTGGACTTCCCAGGTTGAACCCCAACAACTACAACACACTCTCCAGGAGCTCTCCCAGGTGCAAAAGATCACGATGAAGCCCGCTCTTATAAGCCACAGACAATGTCGCGCATACTGCTCTCCACTGTATCCACTAACAGTGTGCACCAGCGAGCGAGTCGCTTCCGTCTGATGCTCGTGCTCAGATTGCCTCAGGAACCAGACCCTGCTACAATACTTGTACTCTTTGTCATTTTGATCGTGAGTGCACTATTCTGCATGCACTTCGTAGCACAGTAGTAATTGGTGTTGTCGATCTCGTCACGAAATACGCGAACAGACATCGAAAGGGGAAGCGCAGTGTCACTGAATGTCTTTAGTGCACTCCAGCTTGTTGAGCATCTCTATACAGCTCAAGAAATTGTGTGATGTTGTAGTGTTGGCGTCCATATATATACCAAACGCAGAAATGCAGAAATGCAGCCAGCAACTAGGGCTCCGAGTTATCCCACGAACCAAACGCTCTCACAGATCTTGAGATTGAACTGCATGTTGTTGGTTTCCAGATGTCCTTTTGGAGAGCGTTTCGAAAGATCTCGAAGTCTCACAGCCACACGAAGCAAACGCTTCGTCAATGAAGTCAAGTCATGGCACGGAGGAAGGAGAACGCTGGGATTCGGTCAGCCACCTCGCGAGCTCTACATGGCTTGACCCCACACTCTTTCGTTGAAGAACGCCACTTGCCACAATCCTATGAGGGGATGATTGGCAACCTTCAAGCGCTGCGAGCTGCATCAATCAATCGGCGTGTCTTGCACAGATGACGAGAGATCAAGCGACATGACGGCAGACTCTCAAACCTAAGAGAGTGCCTCTTCAAGACGCATCCGAGCCATCGTGAACAATTCGGAAAGCTGACGACACAACCCACAAAACAAGCAAATGGCCATGAACTTGCTGCTCTCGAACGCTCTCCATCCGCTTGGATCTGGGCTCGAAGCAAACGCCTCATGTACCGGTACACGCGTTGTGGCTTTCTCCATGAATCCAGAAACTGCAGGAACTTGTACGGAAATCCCATGCTGCTGAGTGCATACATGCTGTGTACAATTCTTGCAGCACTCACCCCCAAACGGGTACACAGATCCGGTAGCCACAGCATATCCCCATGGCTTACCATAAACCAAATCAGTCCGGAAATCTTTTTCTCCTGCCGGTCGCCTGCGCTTCTCACTGGAAAGACGCTCGCTCGATTGCCCCTCGTCTGTCGCGAGCATGTGGTTCAGTTTTTGGAGTTCTTTGCTTGGACGATTTACAAATTGGTATGTGCTCGGCACAGGGGGGTTTGGCAAAAGCCAGACACGTTGGCTCTCTTTTCCCAAATGAATTCCCAAATGGATTTACTTCTACGCATGCTGGTGACAAGCAAACGAACGAACGAATGGCTGGAAAGACCCAAATGTGGCCTGTTTCCTTTCCACAGTCACTCTTCCTAATGCTATACGTCACTTGTGAACCCACTATCGAATGGCCAGTTTCTGCACAGCAATCCTCAGTTGTAGCCAGTGCAGTTCTCTATACGTTTATACCACAAAAACCAAAAAATGACTCAATCAATGATGAATATTGAAGATAAAATCAATGTGAACTAAGCACCGGACACGACTGGCCGCGTCCGACTACTAAAATATCACTATCATCAGGGAATCCGACCCACACAAATAATATTCATCACAAGTCATGAAGAAAGTGGTTGCGACTTTTGCACACCTGTCTTCATGATTTGATAATGATACATTGCGCACCTAAAACCAATGGCAAAGCAAATGGTAAGGCATGATGAGTCCAGCTACGGTAGCATCACTCTCGTGCCTCGTGCATGATTCAGTCCGTCGTCCGTCAGTCCCGCTCTCGACCCACTTCCTCACTCTCGCATTCTCCATCTAGCGACACCAGACGAAGCCCATCCGAATCTAATGGCGCGTCGTCCCGACCCCTTGCCCGCAGCCTTCCGCGTGGTGTTGGCGGCCATCGCCGTGCTCTTTGTCGGCGCGCTGCTCGTGGAGAACGCCAGCACCAAGCGCGAGCTGTTGCACATGCGCAGCAGCACCAACCAGGAGGCGTTCCTCGTGCCACATGCTCCAGCAGTCGACGTCCTTGAGGAGCACTGGACGATCCGAAGCAAGCAGCAAGGAGGAGCGGCGGGTGCCAAGGACCTCGTGGAGAACCTGCGTCACGAGCAGTCGGCCGACACAGACACGTTCGAGACCATCTTCCCAGAGCACAACCCGACTACGACGAGCACCGTGATTGCGACGCCAGCGCACGTAGGTTCCATTCAGCTGTCGCTGTGAGTGCACTCAACGATGAGGTCGGAGCCAATACGTACCAAACGGAGCTGCTCGCGCACGACCCGTACCCTGCCAACCGCGACGGATCGCAGATGCACATCGTGTTCAGCATGGCGTGCGACCAGCAGCACCGCCTGCTGTACGCGACCGTGATGCAGGAGTCGGCCATGCGCGCGGGACAGAAGGGACCGGTCACGATGATCGTCTCTGGCTGCAACGAGGAGCAGAAGGCGCTGCTGCTGGCCGAGCCGCGCTTCTACTACGACTTCCGCGTGCACTTCACGCCCGTGTACTCGCCGCATCCGGAGCCGGACGTGGTCGACTGGTACGCGCCGTACAACAAGCCGTACGCGCTGCGCCACTTTCTGCAGCACGCGAACCCGCCGATCCAGCACGACATCATGACGCTCGTGGACGGCGACTTTGTGTTCTTCAAGCCCATGGAGGTGAACACCGGTCGCAACATGACCAAGTACTACAAGGGCACGCGGGATCCGAGTACCGTGACGGACGAAGTCAAGGACGGCGTGGCGATTGCCCACGACTGGAGGAACGTCATCCGCGACGACAAATACTTTGACTCGAACAAGAGAGAGATCGTCTGTGGGGCTCAGCCCTGTGGTCAGGTCTCAGAGGAGGACGGCTGGGAGTACTACTGGGGCGTGGGACCGCCGTACATCATGACCAGGAACGACATGACCGCGTTCGTCGACGACTACTGCAAGCTCACGGTCGAGTCGCGCAAGGTGTCGAAGGACTGGATGACCGAGATGTACGGCTACTCGCTCGCGGCCGCCAACCACGGCATCAAGCACACGATCCTGACCAACTTGGGAGTCACCAACCCGTACTTGGGGGACTCGAACGAGTACTGGGCGTTCCTGGATGGCGAGGGTGAGACCCAGGACAGCGACACGGCCGCGGCGACGGAACTGAAGGAGAACCCGTGCGCACACCCGACAAAGATCGCAGTGCCCAATGACCCGCCCGTGGGCTTCCACTTCTTTCACCTGCTCTATGTGGGTGACGCGTATTTCTACAAGAAGAAAGTGCCCGACGACATCATCAAGTGCGAACACGAGCTGCTCAAGATCCCGAACACGACCGAGTGGGACGTGGCGAATCTGCTCCCGCGCTCGGATCGCGACCGCTCCTATAGACGCCACGAGATCTGGGGCTCCTGCACGCTGCACAAGGCGATCAACCGCGGCGCGCTGCTGCTCAAGCAGACGCTCTGCGGCAACTCGGGCTACAATGCCTACCAGGGCTTCGCGATCCTCAAGGACAAGCAGTAGACGTGATCGACAGAGGGATGACTGCGGTGTCGCCTGCACGAGCAGACACCTCAATTTATCGAAATGGAGAATAGCAATTGCGTAATTCAGTGTGAGCTTCTTCATGAGGTTGAAGCCAGTGTTTTTAAAAGTAGCAGCAAAAGATCCATCCTCCGCATTTTTGGAACATTTTGAAGAAGCACCAGAATGATGACGATGCGGGAGTTGAGCGCGGCGGAGCGGCTCGAGATGCTGCGGCTCATGTGGTCGCAGCACGTGGGCAGCGCGGACTACCCAGACACGCTGAGCTGACACCAGCAGGGCTTTGAATTCCAGGCGCCGTCGTCCGACTTCCCACTCGTGCAGTCGTGAAGGGTCACGGCGATCCGTGCGGCGTGCTTGCTGAAGTGCAGGCTGAGATCTTGCGGCTGTTCCTGTTCGAGTACCACGAAGTCCAGCAGCGCTTGGCGGACACTACGAGTGCAAACAGCGAGACAAGGGCAGCAACAGCAGAGGACGCGCGCAAGACGCTGCAGGAGCTGATCGTACACGTGGCACAGGCTGGGGAGAGCAGACAGAATGCGCTGTTGACAGAGGCGATCGCGTCGGTCGTAGTGCGCTGAAGGAAACGCCAGGGAGGAGCTCACAGTGCTATCCAACAACAGCAGCATGCGATCCACATTGTGGCGCAGAGTGTAGCAGACACTGCTGTAGCTGGAGAAGGGGAGAAGGGGAGAAGAGCACCGGGGTTCAATGAGGAATTGGACTGCAGCTTGTTGAGGATGCTCGCTCGTGGAAAAAGAGAGGTCTTGTGCACTTGCGTTCCACGGAAGAAGATTGGAATTGAGGATGGAAAGCCTCTAGAGGCACAAAACCGCCCTGTGAGTTACAAAATAGAAATGAAAGATCGCGCTGCTTTACAAGCGCGAAATGCACATGATCCAATACTGCGATCGAGGTTATTACCAGCTTCTGACAGGGGAGAAGGAGCAGTATACCATGACGCTGTCGTTCACGCGACAACTCACAAGGACCCCGACACACTGCGCGTCATTCACGAACATCTTCACGCGTACCAATCGTCGCATGGTGTGATCAACGTCGTATTCAGCGCACTGCGAACACAAGGCGTCGTGGCGATCCGATCCGAGATGGATGATCTAGAAACTGCGTTCACTGGCCAGTTTGGTCACTGCTCCCAGGAGCTGCTGAACTTTCTCCTACCAGGCTCGGCTGTCTCCAACGTGTTTGACGGTAGCGTGCCAATGGGTGACGCGGGTGTCACGCTGCATGGCGTCCCAGAGCGCTCTCGCATTGGCTACTTGACCCACTTGGAAGCGCTGCGGCACTGCCAGGTCGGCAGCAGCTACTACAAGTCACCGATTTACCCAGTCTGGGTGATCGGGAGCACGTCCCACCTCAGCGTCTGCTTTGGTCTCGATCCAGGTATTTGCGAAGAGTCAACATCGCAGATGCTCTTTTAGCGAGTGCAGCGGGTGTTCAAGTCGTTCGAGTCGATGGAGACCGGGTTCATGGACACTTTTGTTCTCGCAGAGTCGTTGACGCAGCTTGGCGTCTTTCGAGAGATCCTGTCGAAAGAAAAGGTGATTGCCAGTTGAACCTCCAGAATGGACACTACAGTTTCTAAAGCCTCATTTCTATTTCTACCTTGGGTTCTCTTTCAGCATTGCAAAGTGTCTATTTCAAGCTGCAATTTCTATTTTCGAGCGATGATTGCACTCCCTATTTCTAACGACACTATAATCGGACTTCCTCTTCTTCCCCTTCCCAGTACAACACACACAGACCCAGGAGGAGTACCCTTTCCTGCAGCGGTTACGTCACAACGTGATCCTCCCTGCACAATCCAAAATGCTCTTTGTGAGGAAGATGTGGAAACATTCCAAAAAGTCGTTAGAGTTTCGGCATCAACTGACGTGGAAGGCAAGAAACCAAAAGCGGACATTTCATAGTCCAGCGGCGTTCACACTAGCAGAGCCGACTTTGCGGGTGTTCCGTTCGCAGAACAATGAGGTCCACTTCGAAAAGCCGAACGGACGACACCACAGAGTACCTCCACTCCATCAGTTAGCTTGCAGTGGCTGAGTGTTTCTGCTTCTTTGCGCACGGCCGCCTCGTTCTCTCTCTCTCTCTCTCTCACTCACACTCACACTCGCGCTCGCACGCTCAAGACACCACCGCAGCAGCAAGAGAAGGGAGATGGCGATACGCTCGTCCGACAGTGAGGTCAGCGGCGGCACCTGCAGCTTCTACGGCGGATCGAAGAGCAGCTTCGCGCGCTCCTGCTACGACTGCCTCAACTACGTTATTGACAGCGAGCCTCAGGTTTGACAACAGAGCGTGGCTGTCGCGCAGCATGAAAACTGCAGACTGGTCGGATAGTTAACACTTGATGCGTCTTCTACGGAATGCAGGGCTGCAAGGTCACTCTGAGCGGCAAGTGCGTGTCAAACAACTCCACGTCGAGCGGCATCACTGGCACCTACTGCGAGTGGAGCGATGTGATCTGCAGGCAGTGTTTGTACATGCCCCCAGTCTCCGACACCTGCAAGGTTGCGTCAGGCTGCGTCTGCGTCCGCCAATGCGAGCCAGGGTACCCCAATATCTCCGACATCAGCAGTCCGTTTGCTGAGGATAGCGCCAAGATGTATTCGAACTCGAGGAACATCATCATCGGGGTCGTGATTGGCTTCGTGGTGCTCATGGTCGCCGTCGCGTTTGTTGGCATTCGTAAAGCCAGGAAAGCGCAGCGACAGTACTACGACAACAACGGGGAGGTGGTTCAAACCATAGGTACGACAACCAAGCGCGCCAGTCGGATGAGCCATTTCGACACTTCAGTGGCTCGCCGGTTGAGATCCGGATCTTAGGACACGAGGCTGTCGTCGTGGACACTTTCGGCGGCTCGAGCAGCTCGAGTCTTCCGTACGCCCAGCCTTTCGACTACACACCCTCGGCACCTGCGTTCGAGACCAGCTCGACCTCCGCTCCGACCACGAGCTACTCGTCGTATGATTAGAGAGAGAGAGCCACAATGAGCTGTACATATTGTTTGAAGTGTCCAGGCTGACGTCGCATCGTGAGCCCTCAAACTCCACTACAAACGAGCAAGAAATACGCCGTGACGATTGCTATGTCGAGTGCTCGCTTCTCGACAGGATAATAGCCGAATCGCCATCGCTTGGTTGCTGCGTTGGTGCGTTCGCACTTGTCGTGGGTCTAGGAGAAACAACCGTATCCGAGCCAGCGCCACTTCGAAACCTGCTCGGATCACCTGTGTTCTTGAGCTTCTCGCGGTCGTCTAACCACCCTCCGAGTGAAAGAGGCGGAGCTCTCGGTCGGCTTTGCTGCTGTTGTCGTTCGTCTTGCTGCAGGTGCTCCGGTTGTGTGTAAAAGATATCGAGCGTGGCTAAATAAACAGACGATGTCATCAGTCGCTCATAAGAAATCCAGGTCAGGAGTATTGCAAATGGCACTCACTGATGTTTGATCGGAGTCGCTCTCGACCTGCGATCACCAACGCCACCTCGTCACGGAATCGGAGCGCGACGTTGAGGCAGTCGTAGCAGCTCCGCTGAGAGGGAACGTTGTTGTCGGCAGCATTGCTCTGACAGCGACACGTGTCTGCTGCGTCCGAGGACACGCGCTCCGTGGTGATCGTGGTGGAGTTCGCTAGCGACACGTCGGTCGAGTTGGTGCCGTCGCCGCTTGAGCCCCAGCTTCCGGTGTCAGCGCGACGAGTCCGCACAGTCGCCATTGCCATTGTGCTTTGTCCGGATGAGAGATCGAATGAGCTCTTCGATCGAGCAGCTCATTGGGAACTGGCTGGTCCGACAGCTGCATTTCGAATACAATCCCACATGATCGTGGGATCCATGAGCTAACCGAGCGTCAACAGCTGGTCCAGGTGTTGATCTCGAACAGTCCCTCACCCAGATCGATGGACTGAGGACAATCTGTCACAGCTTCCTACAGGCGGAAGGTCTTGCCTGCTGCTGCCATCGCTACAGGCAATCGAATCGTATGATAGAGTGTCAGAGCAATCTTGAAATGCCATCCATGTCAGCGATACTAGTCTTCGAAGAACCCATGAAGCTCTGGAATACCAGACTCGCGAAATGAAAGAAACAGACTCTCTCTGCAATAAAACACCCGGCTACTGGCTTCCAACAGTCCCATCAGAGTGCTGAGATCCGCATGTCTATCAGCCAGTGCATATTTCCAAAACTTGATAGTCAAAGTCCTGTCATCTCTCGCCTTCGGATTGCCAGGCTGCACGCATCACCATTCATTTTCGAGCCACTCCCATTCCCGAAATCAATGTCGGTCCGAAGCAGATCGACGCTCTCCGTCCGACTCTTGTTCCTGAGTTCCGTCTTCAGCTTCTTGGTCTTCAGCTTCTTGGTCTTGGGTGCCCCCACCCGTCCCAGCGGCCACAGTTCCTGGAAGCGGGTCGAGTCCTCCGGACACCGACACGACAACGCCATCCGTCACGTCCTGGGTCGCCTGGGACTGATGCTCGTTCTCGATGAGCTCTTCGCGCAGCGCCTTCCAGCCACTGAGCACGAGAGGCGGGGCTCTCGCATCGAGTCGCGCTTGCCGGAGACGCCGCCGCTCTTCCTTTCGCAACCACCGCACTGTTTACAGAGGATATCATACCGCAGTGGGTGCTGTTAGTTTCTCATTAACACATCCCTGCGAGGTAGGCTATCATCATGTCTAGGTTGCGCGCACCTCGGAACGAGTACCCGACGATAACCACCACCGGGACCGTGATACAGAGCACGACGATGAACGCCACGGTGCGCAGCGGTCCCTCGAGCGCCACTTGGCCGTTCACAAGCACGGGTGACACCGAGGACTTCTGGCACGTCATGTCCACCGCCACAGGCTCCCAGACCGTCGACTCGCAGAAGCCCACGCACACGCAGCCGTCTCGGCCGAGACAGAACTGGGACGGGTTCGTGATCCCGTCCGTGGACACCCTGAAGAGCGTCCCGCGGCACTGGAGGCACTTGGTGTCGTTCCCCTGGCAGTAGGTCGTGTTGGAGGACGGGAAGTAGTTGGGACCCGCGACCGCGATCGCCTGGTTCGATGCTGCGGTGAGGTTGTTGCGGCGGTAGTCCAGTGCTGGGTCGTACTTGGAGATGCTCGCGCAGTAGCCCCCTGGCATGATCGTGCATTCCTGTTTCAAGAGAGAACATATCAGCCAAGACCAACGTCGATCCCAGATGAACGGTAGGCTATCCACTGATAAACGCACCTGACCAGTGGCGAGCGGGATGTTTAGGCACTCGTTGCACGAGCGCATGTCGCCGCAGAACGTCTGGGTCTGGTGCCACGTGCACGGGTCGTCGCGCGAGTACACGTCCTTGATGACGGTACGCGTCGCTGTGGGGGCGACGGTGCTTGAGGACAGCAAAGGCGACGGGAACGCGACTGCCAGGGCGGAATCATCACTGCCGCTGGAGCTGCTGGTGTTTAGTTCATTCGCACTCCCATCATTAGCAGCACTGGGAGCAGGTGTCCGAGGACTCATGCGCGATCGATCACCTGGAAGACACGGGTGAGCTGCCCGCTGACAGCGCGATTCAGGAAATAAAGTGCCTATCAGTCTGGTCCTATTGTAATGACCGGCTTTTGGATGGAAGAAGGAAGGAAGGGGGGAGGAGTGACTGAGAAGCGAAATATTGGCGAGTGAGTGACGCTTCCATTGGAAAACAAGTGTGGTCATGCTGGGAACTTCAACCCGGTCGACGATGGTCGTAATCTCCACACATACGACAGTGGCACCTCCATATTGACAATCCATCAATCAGTCAGTCACGCGGCTTTTCAAATCGCAAGCGCACCAAACACATTTTTTTCGCATGTGAGCAGATGTGAGCACCGACATTTTGTAACGCAGACACGCAGCTCCAAAGATTTATTCAGAGGTGGAGCGAACTGAGGCTGTGTGTTCGCTCGTTATTTGCACTCACAACCAGTCAGTCCCGTCAGCTTGGCTGGTTGCTCGCAGCATATCGTGCCTACATGCTGCACTTGCCGCGGTAGATGACGGGCTGGAGCTTGATGCGCTTGTACCAGGGCTTCCTCTTCTCGTCCTGCTCGTCCTTGGCCACCGCCTGGTCGCGCGTGGCTGTCGCGTGGCTGCTGGTCTCGTTCGCAGTAGCGAACTGGGCTGCTGGGGGCACGACAACCTCCACTGCGGCTTGATTCTCGACTGCGTTCATGGCTCGGGGTTCTTGTTTCTTGGACTCTTGAATGGAGCTGCTTGGACTTGTGCGACCGGCGGTGACTTGACAACTGATAGCAACGAGTGATGGCAAGCAAAGCAAAGCACTGCAGCACGCAAACCAACCTGGTGCTAGAAGACTTTGAAAAATCTAGGGCACTTCGATGCCATACTGTACAAACCACCGAAACTTCAATAGGCGACTGACCGGCAAAGTTGTTTGCAGGTCAGGCATGCGTAGGAACGATGTCGTACGTCCGTGCACTCAGTTTGGGCTTCATGCGGGGAAGTTTTACGCTGCAGCACTAATGGACGATTGGTTGATTGATTCGCTCATGTGGTCTGTTAAACGTTGGGAATGCCAGTCTATCGGTAGAACGCCTGGTGCAGGAACTCCTGCTTGATCACGATCTTGCGCTTCTCTTCGTCGCTCACGAGGCTCGGACCTAAGCCCGAAGAACCACTCGCGCTGCTGGCGGACGCTGCGCCTCCACGTCGCGGTCCGCCCCCCATCTTGGTGTCGACTGCGCGGTTGCCGCTGCGGCTGGAGCCCTGGACGATCTCCACTCGTTGCGGCTGACGCGCTGCTGCTGCTGCTGGTCTTGCGGAGGTGGCGGCGGTGGCGACATTCATCGTCGCTGGTGATCAGATTAGAGACTGAGCCTGCAAGACCAGAACATTTTTCGTCTTGTAGGGAGGAAAAGGGTGGACATCGTTGGTGTTCTTTCTTTCTTCTTCCTTCAAACTAGGCGTCCAACTGTGCACATTGCCATGTGGTTTCTCTGATCTCAATGAGACTCACAAGTCTACAAAGTCACCGCGGACAATCGCGGCAGCACTTGCGCGCGAGCGGCAGTTGGTGGTACGAGCAGCCGTTTCCGACGCAATTGAAGACGCTCGCTCACAAAAGAAAGAAACCTCACTGAACACAGTTTATCAGAGAACCAATACCTGGAGAATATCCTTTCGTGCTCTTTCATTGCGTTGCTGATTGATACGTGGACGAGAAGAGCTTGGACGACTTGGTGGTGGCACGGATCGCGGAAGAGCGACTGCATGACGGACAACTTCTTCTTCGGCTCGCTCTGCTGGGGAGGGAGTGCTTTCGATACTGCCTGTCGACGAGGAACCTTCATGAAGGCGCGAGCAGCGAGGACATCGCCTTGGCGAGTCGTCTTGAGCACCACGCTGGAGGGAACAGCAAGCGAAATGCGGCAAGCCAGGAACACCAGCGAGTTCTTGCGATCCACTCAGTTGACTATTATTGACTCTGGAGCTGGTTGATGACACCTTTAGATGGAAGAGTGCTTCAGGTGGTTCGTTCTCTGCGTCTCGGCTATGTCCGCGAAGTGGATGATGCGCATCACCACTTCAACTTTTCGAGGGACATTCTGAGAATCTGGGAATCTGAGAACAGAAACAGAGAAGTCTGAGAATCTGAGAATCCTGTTGATTGGACACATTGCAATCGTGACTTGGCGTGCTTGTCTGCTATCGGCTGCTTGATCCCCGGCTTCTCTCTCATGCGATCTGGCGGTGCTGGCGGTTGGGCTGACTCCGCTCTTCTTCTTCGTCATCGTCGTCTCGCTCCAGCCCTTCCTCCAGTGCGTATTCGTATCCGGACTCAATGTCGGACGCAAAGTCAAAGTCGTCGCTGCTGGGCTCAACTTCGATTGTCGCGACCGCTCCTCCAGTTGCATGACGAGGCTGGTCGAGCGGCTTCTTCCCGCCGTCCACACAGTCGCGCTCCGACTCCAGCAGCTTCTCCTGCAGCGACTTCCACCCCGCGAGGCTGAGCTTCGAGCCTTTGATCCCTCGCTGCGCATTTCGTTCCCGGCAGAGCTGCTCGCGGCGCTCCCGTCGTTCTTGCGCCAGCGCTGTTCATTCGTTCATTGGTACATTTAGCTCGATTCGTGTCATGAACTGTACGAAGGAGCTAGAGTAGCAAACGAGAACACTGTCACAATCGCTCACCTTGGTCGCGCTTCTCTCGTCTCCAGGCTCTGAAGATCGCAACTCCGATCACGAGCACACCCACAATGCTCACAGCCGTGTAAACGTGCTTGACAGAGCCGAGATTCTCCCCAAAGAGCGAGCACTGGCTCGTGATCACCTTGCCCGCGAAGCTCGGCGACTCGCACTGCGAGACGCAGATGCAGCCCTGCTCGCCCTGGCAGAACTTGCCCATCGGGTACTCGCCTGTGTCATGGTACACCTGCATCCAGGAGCTCTTGCAGCTGGAGCAGGTCGCGTCGCTCGCAGCGCAGTACGTGAAGTTGGCGGACGGGAAGTACATGGTGCTCGAGTCCATCGCGTAGTTGGACGCGTACGGACTCATGCCGACGCACGCGCCTCCTGGACCAAGTCCGCACTGCAACGCAATACCACATCCGCGCACATTCCAACGAGAGTGAGATCGCATTCAGCACTACCAGAAGCATCGGAAGGTTCCACTGCCACTCACCGACTGATCGGAGTACGCGACGTTGATGCAGACTTCGCACGGCACGGGCAAGCTGCACCGACCCTTCTTGTACCACGTGCACGTGTCCTGCTTGCTCGTTGGCGCGCGCTTCGGCGCGACCTCGATCGGCTGGAGCGCTCCAGCCGTAGAAGCCGCAGCGCCGCCGCTGTTGGACAATGCGTTCGACGCGCTCGACATGGTGGGTGATGGCGGTCGCTTGTTTAGAAATGTGCGCATGTGGTGTGTGGACAGATGGATTGGAGGAGGTGCATGTCCAACAAAAGAGACAGACTCCACGCACTCATCGTGCAGGTGATTGGACCTGCTTGCTCTGCTGTAGTGATTGATGGATGAGTACCTACACTTTTTTTGTGAATCTCTGGCGACCGTCCAATCAGAATCGAGAAAAAAGTGCAGGAGTGATGGTCACTGGTGTCTTTTTGGTTCCTGCTTGAAGTGTCAGCGAAACGAAACGCCTTCTGCAACGAAACGCTCTTTCAATCACGATTTTGATTGGCGTCTGGCTCACTTTATGAACAAGGAAAGTGGCATCCGACCAGAAACCACAAACAGCACGATCAACACCAGCGTTATGCAGCGCTCCGTCACACTCGCTGCCCTCGCTCTCTGGTGCCGCCTTCTCCGTCCGACGAAGACGAGGACGAGTCGTCGCTGTCATCGTCACCACTGTCACCAAGCTCTTCCACGTACTCTGCTCGGTCTCCAGCTTCCTCTGTTCCAACAGCGCCGACTCCACCAGCAGACCCCTTGACCCCTGGCTGCGCGAGCGACGGCTTCCCGCCGCCCTCGATGAACTCCTTCTCGGTCTCCAGCAGCTTCTCGCGCAGCTCGTTCCAGCCCGTGAGCGCGAGCGCGGGTCCCGTCCGCAGCGCGCGGTTGCGACGCCGTTCGCGCCGCTCGCGTCTCGCTTGAGCGCGTGCTGCGACATTAGCAGTCATGGAGCACACAGAACAGTCAGCTTTTCATGCACAGACAGCCTCACGACCCCATCACCAGCGTAGAGCTACGACAGCATACCAAGATCTCGTCGCTTGCGCAGCCACGCCTTGAAGACCAACAGCCCGAGCAGCAGCACGCCAAAGACCCCGACGCTCGCGTACACGGTCGTGACGAGCTTGCTGCGCTCGCCCGCGGCACCAAAGATCGAGCACTGCTTGTTGATGATCGTGCTGTCGCGGTTGGGCATCTCGCACGCCGCAGTGCAGATGCAGCCGCCCGCGCCGTAGCAGGTTTCGCCCTTCGGCACGACGCCCGTGTCGTAGAACGACTGGCGCCACCGCGCCTTGCACTCCTGGCACGTGTCGTCGGAGCTCGAGCAGTACGTGAAGTTGGCTGACGGGAAGAAACCGAGAAAGTTGGGGTCGTCGGAGTTCCCCTGTTGGTTGGCATACTGTCTGTACGACACCATGCTCACGCACATGCCGTTCGGATCCACAGCGCACTGTATGCGTAGAGTAGAGATCCACAAACCCACAGAGACTGATTAGATGGGACCATATCGCATGCACTGTGCGTAGCTGCTCGCTTGGTTCTCACCGAGTCTCGCCGGAGCGCGGTGTTGACGCAGTCGTAGCACTCGCGCGGCATGTAGCAGCGCGTGCCGGTGTACCACGCACACGAGTCGCCGCTGTTGATCGTCATCTTCTTTGGCGCGACCGTGGCGACTGCGACAGGGGATTGGGTCTCATTCGCACCAGCATCTGCTTGTGCGTTGGTTGATCCGGAAGAGCCGCCGCCGACCGTCGCGTTCTCACTGGCGGTGCTGTCGGCGATCTCGCGCGCGGTCGAGCCGGACGCGGACGCCATGCTGCTGGCGATGGAGGAAGGAAAATGGCTTCTAACCTCTCCACGAAAACGACTAAAGCGCCGCGTCAACAGAAGGGGCGTATCTGTCGGTGCGGCGTGACAATGCACTCAGTGTGTCCAACACTCGGCGATTACGCGTGGCTGATCGGAGAATCTTGCAAGAAGCTCTGTTTATGGCTCGCGTGCTTCAGCGATGGGGGTGAGTTGAGGTGACCATGTGCAAAGTCAAAGGGAAGGACGACGATGGTCGACTTCGTTCGCGTTCTCTCTCATGTGGCTGAAGGCAGCGCAAGGTTGCTAGGTTGTGTGGCTGCACGCAAGGGCAGTGTTCGCAAAGGGCTTTCTGTGTGCGATGCACATTGCTCAGCAGCGTCGATACGCTTGAGGTTTCGAGATGCAGAGCTCCAGAAATCCATCAGCATTCGTCACTTCAACGTAGGTAGAGCTGAGGAGCGCAACAGGGAAAGCCTTCATAATAGGTGGGATCAGACAGCATATATAAATAGGTCTTGGACAGCATTTTGACCGCGGAAATCATACAGAGCGGACAATACTTATAGAGGTAAGTAACAGAGTGAATCGCTTTCGTGTCGCAGATGGCGTGATCTGAAGATTTGCCAAGAGCTTCACAATTTCGGTTGAGAGTGTGAAAGGTGCACACGACACCTTGGTTGGTCATGAAATGATCACCTCCTCTGCATGAGCCCACCTGCATTGCACTGCGTTGCATGATTACCTCCCAGCAAAATGCACATAAGGCTTCGCTTTAGATATGAGAGAGAGAGAGAGAGAGCCTCCTACTGCTCCGTTCGACTGCGGCGTCCTGAGCGCCTCTCTCCATGACGATCCTCTTGATCAAATCTCTCTCCGTCTTCCTCGTCTGATGACGACAAGGCGGAGAACTCGGCATTCTTCTCATCTCTGCCGCCTCCTTCGCCATCGAGAGCATGCTCGTCGCCTCCGGTCGCCTTAGTCTGGACTCCGAGCTCTGCGAGCGACGGCTTCCCGCCTTGGACGAACTCGCGCTCGCTCTCCAGCAGCTTGTCGCGCAGCGAGTTCCATCCGCTCAGGGTCAGCGGAGGTCCTGTGCGTCTCTGCCGGTCTTGCAGGAACTGCCGGCGACGCTCGCGACGCTCAAGGCGCTCTTGCTCCTCTCTCGCGCGTTCTGTAGACACATAGCGAGCATCATTCAACATCAGTACCTAGCTGCCCGCACACATGCACAGATGAAAGGCAGAACATGCAGCGTAGCTCACCTGCTATGGCGCGCTTCTTGGTGTACGCTCTCAGTCCGATGACCGAGAGGATCATGGCGGCGATCATGGCTGCGCCGACGTAGGCCACCGTGGCGAGCTTGGAGGTGTCAAAGCCCATGAGTGTACACACATCCATGATGATCGACTCGACGCGGTTGGGCATCTCGCAGCTCGAGATGCAGATGCAGCCGTTGTCGCCGCGGCAGATGGCCGGCGCGGGCTCGCGGCCCGTGCTCCAGTACTGCTCCCGCCACTTGCTCTTGCACGCGTTGCAGGTCGCGTCGTACATGTTGCAGTACGTGAAATTGGCCGACGGAAAGTAGCCGCTGAAGCCCAGGTCGCTCGCGCTGCTCTGCATCGACGCGTACCTGCGGTAGGTTGACATGGAGACGCACATGCCGCGCGGGTCCACCGCGCACTCGTCCCGGCGAAGCGCGACGTTGATGCAGTCGTAGCAGTTGCGCGGCATGTAGCACTGCGTGTTGGTGTACCACGTGCACGTGTCTCCGATGTTGGGCGTCTGCTCCTTGGGGGAGACCGTGACGTTCGCCAGCCCACCGCTGTTCGCAGACGAGCTCTCACTGATACTGCTGCTTGGCACCGGAACGCCGACGACATCGCTCGCTTGGTCACCGCCAGTCGAGCCTGAAGACGCGCCGATGCTGCTGCTGCTGCTGTTGTCCGACATGGCAGATCAGAGACTGACTGTTGCTGTCTGGTGAGAGCTCTGCTGCATAGAGACTGGGATTGTGCCATTTGGATTATGCTCGCGTGATAGATGATGATTGGGTGCTGATGGAAGAAAAAAGTTGATGATGTGAAGAGACGAGTTCCCAAAGTTCTTTCCATTCTGCTTCCAGTGTCCCTCGCACAAACAGCACAAGCTTGAGGTGAATATAGTCACTGCTAGGTGTCACACACCTGTCTGCAAGCTGACATGCACAAAGTGCTGGTGTCAACACAATCCAATATTCCGCCCTGCTATATCAGCACCATTAGTGTGCTCGAAGGCAAAGAGGTTCTGTAAACTCAAACGCCAATTTCTTCCACCAGCATGAGAACTCGACGCAGCAGATGGCTGGCGCAGGCTCTCGACCTGTGCTCCGTTATTCCTCGAGCCACTTTGTCTTGCACGCGGTGCACGTCGCGTCGTACACGCTGCAGTATGTGAACCTCGGCGAGGGAAAAAGCCGTTGAAGCCCAATCCACTCGCTTTGATCCGAATCGACGCAGAGTTGCTGTACGTCGCCATCGACACGCACTTGCCGCTCGGGTCCACAGCGCACTATGACATCAACGTATATGACAATAGCAATACACTTTAGACACGTCCTGGGGGTTCACAAGGTAGTGAGTCCAACATTGTACCTCGTCGCGCCAAAGAGCTACGTTGATGCAGTCGTCGCAGGTGCGCGGCCGGTTGCACTGGGTGTTGGCGTACCACGTGCACGTGTCTCCGGTGCTGGACGTCAGCTCCTTGGGGGCGACCGTGACGCTGTTCACAGATGAACTCTCCCTACTACTGCTAGTGTTGCTGCTGCTGCTCGGCTCCGGAACGCCAGCGACGTCATTCGCTTGCTCCTCATCAGCAGACCCCAGTGAAGAGGCTCGAAGCGGAGCAGCCGTGCTATTGCTGCTGCTGACGTTGTCCGACATGGCGGATTGGAGACTGACAGGGGGTAGCGGGGGAAGCGAGGTGGGGAGAACCAATTTCACGAACGAGCATTGGTATCGAGGATTGCAACCCTCTCTCTCACTCTCTCACACAAACAGTCGCAACCGATGTCGTTTGTAGCCCTTGAGTGCGTTCATTGCAGCCAGTAGCACAGCAATCAATGGCGATGAATACGCACCTCAAGCAGCGCAGTCTCATCAAGTGATGAGTACATATGCAGCGGATCGCCAAAGGAGAAATGGCACAAACAATGGCCACCGCATGCTCGCCAAAGTGCAAAGAAGCACTTTTGCAGCACTCGACTGGTTGCTGTGCGCAAATGAGGTGCATCTTCAACACTCTGAGAACCACCTCTCTATATTACTCATTGCACGGTATCTGTTACAAGGAGGTTTGTCAACTCACAGGAACTGCGGAGATCGGATGAGGTATGTCTATTGCAGAAGTATAGAGTGAAATGATAATTTACATGAAAACCTGACGACATCTGATACGCACTCCAATTGCTCCGATGATGTCTCCGCCACACTGCCATCCATTCTTCTCACTCACCACCGGATCCACAGCCCCGATGGCTGCAGTTCGCCATCGCCACTAACGCCTTCTCCTCCTTCTTCCCCACTGACAGGCGCTTCGGGAGTCACAGCAATCGGCGCGAGCGACGGCGCGCGACCTGGCGCCGGTCCCGCGTTGTCCTCCTCCACGAGTCGCTCGCGCATGCTCGTCCAGCCCTCGAGCTGCAGCTGCGGACCCGAGGGCACGCGCACGGGAAGGCGGAAGCGGTTGCGGCGCGCCTCCTGCGCGCTGTCGTCGATCTTGCGCACGAGGCGGCCGAGCCAGGGCGAGAGCAGCGTGAAAGCCGCCACGAGTCCGAGGCACATACCGCCGGCGAGCAGCAGCTGCGTGGTGTCCGTGTTGCTGCCCATGGTGTCGTATGCGCTGCCCGGCTTGCTGCTGCTGCACAACAAGTTCGCGCGCGCGCTCTCGTCCCATCGGGGAAGCTCGCACATGGCGAGACAGAGGCAGTCGTTCGCGCCGGTGCAGAGCGCACCTGACGAGATGAACTTGCCGGCCGCGTCATCCGCGAGCCATTGGTGCGTGCACTGGCTGCACGCAGCGTCGTCGGCGCTGCAGTAGCTGAAGTTGCTCGCCGGGTAGAATCTGGACTGGGACTTGGACTGTTGGAGCTGCTGCTGGAGAAGCTGACTCACCATGCACTCTCCGTGCGGACCAATCGCGCACTGTGGCAGCGAATGACGTTGCCACACACGTTCAAGCAACAGGTTCATCGAACAGGACGACAAAAATAAATCAAGTGGCTGTCAGTTGAGAGATCCAAAATCAATCCAGCGAGGCTGAAGCCATCATCATCATCCTCATCACCACTCTTCACCAGTCTGTCTGTTTATGCCCATACCTCGTCGCCGCTCGGCACCGCCACGTTGAGGCAGGCGCGGCACGAGCGCGGTGTCCCGCAGCTCTTGCCACCGACCCACGCGCACGTGTCGCCCTTGCTGATGGTGACAGCGCCATTCGCGCTGCTCGCACTTGAGTTGTTCATGCTGCTGCTCTTTCTGTAATGAGCACCGCGCCTGCGCACGCGAGATGATGCGCCGACCACATGGGCGGATCATCCGATCATAGCAAACTCAAGCCAAATGGTCGCCTGCTGTTGTAGATCCGAGCCAAGACGCTCCCCACTCTCACGACGGAACCCATATGTGTCAATTGCCTCCTTGCTTTTTTCGAATAGAGGTGGGATGCGCGCGCGCCAAAAGACACAAAAATTGGGCTTCCATTTGTGTCCGAAGCGTTCCGTCCATCAGCGATCGTTGGACATTTGTGTGGCTCTGAATATTTGCGATTCGAACCTCGTGATGCTCCATCAAGAGCTGCGGTGTCTTTGCTGCCAGTCAATTGACATGCACAATATTCACGAATTATTTACAAGCAGGATGCTCACCACTCCACGTCACTTTCACTCAGAATGCCTCTGCCGCACATGCGCTTCATCAGACGCGCGATCGGTCATGCTCGCTGGGGGACGCGAGTCGAAAGCCCTCGCCCGTCTCCACCACCACTGCGGGCGCTTCTGTGGAGAGCACGTGGCGCGACCCACCGTCGCCTGCGAGGTGCTCGCGCTCAGTCTCGATGAGCTTCTCCATCATGCCTTTCCAGCCCATGAGGTTCAGCAGCGGACCTTTCAGCACGCGCGCGGGTCGACGTCGGCGATTGAGGCGCGCTTCTTCGGCTGTAGTGGCGATAGGAAGACGAGAAAGAGATCCATTAGAGTCAGGGATGCATGCATCTGTGGTGGGTGACTGGTTGTGTGCATACCTCTGGTCTCTAGCATGCGGACCATGTAGCGCACGCCGAGCGCGATGGCCGTGAAGACTGCGCACAGTCCGAGACCGATCCCCAGCGCCGTCAGCAGCTTGGAGATCGCAGCATTGCGATCGATCGGCGTGATGATCAAACCGTCGACTGGTGCTGTTGGCGACGGCGACAGCGACGACGACGACGGGCACCGGTTGCGCTCCAACACGCTCTCGTTCCAGCGCGGCATCTCGCAGTACGCGATGCACACGCAGCCGCCTTCACCTATACAGCTGCTCGCTCGCATACTGGAGCTGCTGCTGCTGGAGACATTCTGGAGCCACTCGGCTCTGCACGCCGCGCACACGCTGTCGCTCGTAGCGCAGTAGGAACTGTTGGAAGACAGGTAGTACTTGTAGTCGGACGTCGTGAAGTTGCTCCGCATGCGCAGGAACGCCTCGTACTCGGAGATCGGCACACACGCGCCGGCGGGGTCCACCGCACACTATACGCACGACAAGACAAAGCAGCAGCGTCAGTGACGATACCCAGCAGCCCACAGCCCAACGCACATACACACAGCTGTACCTGTGCGCCAGGGAGCTGGACGTTGAGGCAGTCGTAGCATGAGCGCGGACGCTCGCAGAAGATGCCGCCGTACCATCGGCACGAGTCGCGCGGGTCCGTCGTCCACGTCTTGAGGCTTGTAGAGGAAGACGGCGATGGGGTGTCGACGGCACTGAGGACGCTGTCGTCGCCGCCACTGCTGCTGCCATTGCTGTTCATGCGCGCGGCCATTGTGGCGCGAGACGAGAAGCGCGCGAGTGGTTTAAAAGCGCCATCGCGACTCTTGTTTGTCGAAGAAGAGGCTCAAGGTAAAATGGTCATCTGATTGGAAATGGTGTGCCACTCTCGTGCCACTCTATTCTCATATAAAAAAAGTCCCACTCAAACTGAAGGAATCCGCCAATTGAACAGCAGTGCAGTCTGGATGGACACTGGTGTGCGTCTGGGATCGAGAGAGTGCCGAGCGAGTCGCAGATTCCCACAACTGGACTACCGAGCGTCGGTGCACTGACGCTCGAGCGCACTCGGCGACGCGGGTCGGAAGCCCTCGCCTTCTTCCACCTCCACGATCGGCGCGTCCTCCGTCAGCACGTGCGGCAGCGGAGCGCTTCGTCCTGACACGTGGTGGCGCTCGGACTCGATGAGCTTCTCGCGCATCGACTTCCAGCCGCTCAGGTTCAGCTGCGGACCCGTGGGCTCGCGCGGCACGAGGCGTGGGATCTGGTTACCTGCTTGCCAAGAGAACAGCGAATTCATAGTTCGTTAAGCATACACTACTACCAGCAGATGATAGATAGATAGATCATAGAGATCATGTTTCGTTGCGTGCATGGTCCGGACGCACCATTTCGACCTTCGAGCCGCCGCACGAGATACCGGACGCTGATCGCCGCGGCGAGGAAGAGCAGACAAAGCCCGATGCCGACGCCGATGGTCGCGAGCAGCTTGGTCGTGTTCTCTTCCGAGCTGGTATTGGACGAGCACTTGTTGCCGATGACCGTCTCCGCTCTGCCGGGGAGCTCGCAGTACGCGACGCAGACGCAGCCGCCCTCGCCCGAGCAGAACGGGATCGCGGGCGTGTTGCCGATCTCGTAGTAGTCCTGGATCCACTTCTGCTTGCACGTCTGACACGTCGCGTCCAGCGCGCTGCAGTACGTGTAGTTGCCCGACGGGTAGTACTTGTAGTTCGGGTAGTAGTACTGGCGCGCCTTGACGAACGTGTCGTACTCGTCCTTCGTCACGCACTGACCGCGCGGATCAATCGCGCACTATGAAGACAACATGGCCAAGACGAACGAACCCACACACACGTTTAGAATACAGTCGTGAATACACCAAGCGGCATAAATGGACGCACACGAACGCACCTCGCCACTGGGGATCGCGACGTTCAGGCAGTCGAAGCAGACGCGCGGCTTGGAGCACTGCATGTCCGCGTACCACGTGCACGAGTCCGCGTTGGTCGTGGACGTCTTGAGGCGGCTGATGTCCGTCGAGCGCACCTCATCGCCGGCGCTAGCACTGCTAGCACTGCTGCTGCTGGAGCCACTGGCGCTGCTGGAGAGGGAGCGAGAGCTCGACGCCATTGCTGAATTGCTCGAGTCTCGTGCTGATTGCGCGTTCGTCAATGGAAGAACAGAGCGACTGCCACTTCCCGTGAACTTATCGCTTTCTGGCTGCCACTACGTCGACATTGCTGCGTAAGTTTTCATGACTGCTGATGTTGCTGTGTGAGAAGTCACAATGGAGTGTGGACTTAGCTTGAACCTCAGTGTCCAACACCTTTAGCAGACTGACTCACTGGCTACTTTTTATGTCACTAAAATCGACCAGAATCGTTAAATCGACGTCATGTGAGAGATTTGGATGTGTCAGCGCACATGTCGCACCCTTTCAAGAGTCGAAGATTGACAGGCGACTGGGTCACCTCTCCAAAACGCGACCATGCTGAACAGTTTACTAGTTTCGAAAGTGTTGAGGTCTGAGAAACACAATCACAAGGTTACTTCGGATGGTTGGAAGGATCGATTATTAGTCACGAGAGGCAAAGCATCCATGCTTCTGGACGAGATCCTTGCCATCCATGATCCGAGCGATTCCGATCACCTTCTCTTGAGTGCATCGGTTCCGAGAATCTCTGCCTGGCGGGCTCCAGTCAAACGCTGGGAATGGAGAACAACTCGGCACTTCCATAGGCTCTAAATCCACGCTGACCCTGTCGACGCCAGAAAAGAAAGCGGACAAGAGGAATGGTCCGATCTCGCACTTCTTCAACGTGCCACTCTTCATTGCGTCCCTACCCGAACAACAACTGCATTCACACGACGAACCAGCACCAGAATGCGTGGCTCTTGCGAAACGCCACCAAGTGGCACCAACAAGGCGTCCGAAGGTGGTGCACGCAAAGGTAACATAATAATGAATCAACTGGGGGCGGTCGGTCTGTCTACTGAAGCTAGAAGCTCTGAATGAATAGATGAACCAGGACTTGCCAGACTCCTCTGGCTCTAGCTTTGCTCTCCTTCTCGCTCGTCTTCTTCTATTTCTACTCTACCTGCATCTATGGAGGACAGCGCCACTGACGACACAGTCTCGGAATTCCGCAGAGACATCGGCGCGGACATCCGGCGCTCCCGACGGCGCTGCTCCTCAGGCGCCAGGTGGTGCTCGTTCTCAATGAGCTCTTTGCGCATCGCCTTCCACGCCGGGAGCTCCAGCGACGGTCCGCGGGCTTCGCATCGTCGCTGCTCGGCCCTCTCGTGGGCTTGTCTTCGCTGACTTCGAACTATTATTATTGGTTGGGAGTAGGTTGTTTCAAGTTTAGCCACACGACAGAGTACCAAATTAGGTTACTTGGACCGTTGGGCATAAACTGTATAGGTTTGGTGCTCGCATCCATGGACAACAACATACCTCGACAGGAGAGCAGTACGATGAGTAGCGATGGCACCCCGATCGCGATCACGACAATGAGCGCGACCGTCTGCATCGGCAAGGCCAGCGAGAGCGAGTTGTTGCTGGCGCTGCTGTTGGAAGCGCCGGCGTCGCAGAGCGCGTCCACGACGATCGGTTTCCAGACCGCGGACTCGCAGAACGCGACGCACACGCAGCCGTTCTCGCCGACGCAGTACTGCGACGGGTTCACGGTGCCGTCGCTCAGCGCCTTGAAGGTTGTCACGCGGCATTGCGAGCAGACCGAGTCGCTCGCGTCGCAGTACGAAGTGTTGGTGGACGGGAAGTAGTGCTGCGCGTCGGCCGAGGCGTTGAGGCGGAAGTCCAGACTCGGGTCGTACTTGCGGATGCTCGCACAGTAGCCCGACGGCGTGATGGTGCATTGCTAATAATGGTAGACACAACACGGCAGAGTGAGCATTCCCAAAAGGCACTGGTAGCCATAGCGAGCAACACCAGCGTACTACCTCTCCATCCTCGAGTGGTGCATTCAGGCAATCATAGCACGTTCTCGGCAGTCCGCAGCGCGTCTGGTTGGTGTACCACGTGCAAGGGTCTTCAGCAGCGAACATGTTCTTCTTCTGGGTCGGTGCTGATGTTGGCGTCCTTGGTGCCGACGCGACGGCCGTGGTGTTCACCGAGGACTCGCAGGTGCTCGTCTCTTTATTCGAGTTCATGGCGTAGGGCAGCTGGACCTCCACCAGCGTCTCCCACTGCGCACTCTCGCAGATCGCGACGCACACGCAGCCGTCCTTGCCCGTGCAGAAGTCCGAGAGGTGCGTCATCTCGGTCGCATTGTGCATGCACGTGGTGCACGTTGCGTCACTGGCGTCGCAGTATGAAGAGTTGCTGGATGGGAAGAAGTTCGCCTCAATGCCCGTGGTCGTGGTGCGCCGGTAGTCTTGGGTCGCGATGTACGCGTTCATGTTCTTGCAGATGCCAGTGGGCGTCAGCGTGCACTCCTAGTCATACATGCACGCAGTAGAACAAGAGATCAGTCCCCGGACATTGGATAGTTGACATCCCACTTAAACCGAGTCCAAGAGAGGTCGGTTAGCTCTCACATTTCCATTGCTCGGCGCGGCGTTCAGGCACTCGCGACAGGTGCGCGGCTCCAGCGAGCACGTGCTCCCTGTCACCACTTCCTTCCACGCGCAGCTGGACCTCAGCACAGTCTCCTGCTCTGTTGTGACGATGGTGGAGTCGTTAGAGGACGACTGGGAGCCATCGGAGCTGCTCATATCTGCTCCGGTGCTGATTGCTGGCTGTTCTGGTGCAAGAGCTGCCGGTGCTCCAGCTGTGCCTCGCGTGGTGCTAATCGCAATGAGCAGCGGCTACAAGGTCCACACGTGCCAGTTTGCCCGTAAAGAACCGCCCTGCGATTGCGACTTTGCTGCGTCTGCTGATGATGGCAGTGCGCGCAAATCGTCATCAGCATTTGCCCACCACACACACACACAGCTCTTTGAAGGTGTTTGATTCGATGGAACAATATTGACTAATATCGATCCATGACTAATCGTATGGGAGACCATCACTCCGATGCCATCAACATGCTTGTGATGATCAGATGGGTTAGAGCTCTCATTCCTCATTCCGGTTGGTTGCACAGGTATTCATCGTTGACAGCTCGCTCGTTCTTGAGCAACAAGGCAGCGCAGTGGTCTCCAATATGCTCGGGTTTGCCTTATAAGACGGCTCCTTCATTCATCCAATGCACTCTGCCAATCACCGTTAAAATCCAAACTAGGTACAACCAATCAACACCAATACCATTTCATATAGCTCTTGTGCGGACGCGAGCCAGCCAGTTTACGGGCGAGTCTCTGCTCTTGCAGACGCTGATGCTGTTGTGGAGCGAGCTCCTGGGTGGCTGGGGGACATCGGGCGGTACCCGTCGCCCTCTTCGATCTCCACGGTCGGACCCTCTCCGTGCGTCAAGATCGTGCTGCCCTGGCGTTCGACCGCGAACTGCTGCTCCTTGCTGATGAGCTCCTGGCACATGCTCTTCCAGCCGTCTAGCTGCAGCTGCAGGTTGCCGAACGCGCTGCGCTGCTGTCGTCGCTCGCGCCGCTCTTGCTCGCGTCGCGCGTGTCCTGCAAGCGTTCAAAAGAGTTAGTACCAGTTTCACGAGAGCAATGGCGACCAATGTTCACCACGTACTTCGGTTGCGCATGAGCGTCAGCAACTGCACGGACACGGTGAAGATGAGCGTGAAGCCGACCATCATGAGCGCGATCGTCGCGATCGAGAACTGCTCGGACGAGACCGTGACGACCGTGGTCGAGCACGTCGCGTCCTTCACGGCCGACTTCCAGTAGGGCGACTCGCAGAACGCCACGCACACGCAGTCATTCGCGCCGACGCAGAACTGGGTCGGGTTCACCACTCCGCTCGCCGACTCCTTGAACGTCGTCTCCCTGCACTTGGCGCACACGGCGTCGCTCGCCTCGCAGTACGTGGTGTTGTTCGAGGGAAAGAAGTGGCCCGCACTCGGCGACGGTCGCACGCGGTAGTCGTGCGTGTAGTCGTACTCGGAGATCGGCGCACAGAAGCCGAGCGGGTTGATCGTGCATCTCTATAGGTACACACGCAGATAAATAGGTCAGTCAGAGCCATTCACTCATTGCATATAGTAGCTGGAAAGATACAACGACGGCACATTACCGCTCCGCTGTAGATCGGGACGTTGAGGCAGTCGTAGCAGGAGCGCGGCTGGTCGCAGAACGTCTGGTTCTGGTACCACCGGCACACGTTTTCGTTTGCGTACGCGTTCTTGACCACCAGCGTGTTGACGATCGAGGGCGAGACCTCCTTATCACTGCTGCTGCTGCCTGCTCCCTCGTAGATGAGCGACGTGTTCGCGGCGATCGGACACGTCGCGTTTGTGATCTCGTTGCGCGCCGCGAGCGTGCTCCTCAGGCGCTCGAGCGTCTCGTTGCGCCAGTTGGTGGACTCGCACACCTTCACGCACACGCAGTTGTTCGCACCCTGGCAGTAGGTCGACGGGCTGCTGTCGTCCTGAGCGAACGAGCTCTCTCGGCACGTATTGCATTTCGCGTCGCTGGGCTCGCAGTACGTCGAGTTTGGTTCGGGAAAGTAGCTGTATTGGATCGGGAAAGCCCCCGCGGCGCCTGGACGGAGGTAGTCCTGCGTGTAATCGTACTGCGAGATGCTGTCGCAGAGGCCGAACGGCGTCAGCACGCATTCCTGAGAGAGTCAAGCAGCATAAAGCAAGCAATTCGTAAGCGCACGAGGGTGTCAGTGGGGATTTCGCTTATTCAGCAGACGCATCACGCACCTCTCCGCTCGCGAGGGGCTTGTTGAGGCAGTCGTAGCAGGTGCGCGGCTCCACGGAGCACTTGCCGTTCTCCGTGACCTGCTGCCAGCTGCAGCTCGTGGACGACGCCACCGTCTTGTCTGTGGTCGCGACGACGCCTGCAGCTCCAGCGCTGCCAGACGACGATGCTGAGGACGACGCCGAGGAGCTCATGAGGGAGCTATAGTAAGTAAGCGCGCGTGTGCGTGCTGTGGGAAGCGGGGCTCTAGAGGTCTACAGGTTCAGTGAAGGCACTCGCCTGTCACCTCGCGTGGAGGAGAAGGATGAGGATGAGGATGAGAGAGAGAGAGAGAGAGAGCGTGGTCTTGTAGGGCAGGTGCTGCAAACCAATATTCGGCTCAGTGCGTGTTCTGACACCACTCTCCAATCGTACTTGAACGGATCGTGAGCATTCTCAATCGCACACTAGCGGATTGTCATTGTACACAGAAATCGAACTTTATCAGGTTTCTACGTTCGCATTGTCATTAAAGTGCGAGTCGCTTTGGTGTGCCTTAAGTTCGATGAACTCATCTCATAAAGTGTGTCGCTCGTAAAGAGAACGTACAGTGATGCTTGACGTGTCTTGTAGAGAGTCGTGTCAAGTCTGCCTGAGTGTGTCTTTGTGTCGTTCTTTGAGGGTGCGACTGGTTGTTGGTCACTGCCGTTTGCTGTGTCTGTCTGTCTGTGCTGTGATTGCTCAATACTGTGATCAGCAAATATGCAATCCAGTCAGACGCCGCTGTTCTTAGAAGCTGGACATCTCTTTCGCTGCTCAATCAGTCAGCCAGTCATGGGTGTGTGCGTATGGCATCAAGTGCGAGCGAGCGTGGATGGACAGTCAGCCCGCAGATGCTTTGTGTGTGCACCGCTGAGTGTGGATGTGTGCACGCCCGTGACCGTCTGTGCGGTCGCGCACGTGTGACAGCAATGAGTCGCTTGGTCCACGACCGTTGCCGACATCAGCGTCCAAGTCAGGGTGGTAACGGCTTGACAGCATTGTTTCGATGCTTCGATGCGGCACCTGTCACTCGTGTCTGCCAAAAGCACCAGCAGATCTTGGCACGTCAGGCTAGGCGAGCATAACCCTACGAGCACGCACAGGAAAGCGCGACAGAGAGCGCTTGATACAAAAACAATGTGTCGCTGGTCTAGTTTGTCATATGGAGCGCTCCTATACAGTCAGCAGTCGGGCAACCTTCACTTCTGCGAGTCGGGTCGAGCGACACTGGACTGGACTCTGGGTGGTGCGAGCAAACAGTCAAATGGTGGGTGGAAACCAATCCATACCTGCGGATCTCCTCCGACAGCCGATGTGTGGCAGAACAGAATGGACAGAACGGCTTGCTGTGTGCGGACTCTCACTTGTCAGATACAGAAATGGCATGAAGTCGCCAGCAAGCGAGCGAGCGAGCAAGAGGGTTGGTTGGCTTCAAAAGTGAGTGGCTCTTAGCGAAACCTAAAGTTGCACGCGCCAAAAGCTGAACTTCAGCAGAGTGGTGGTCATTGCACTGTGAGATCTGATATTCCTACCAAGTCTCGCAGGAAAAGTGTGGTTCGACCATCACTCGGACCCTTCGCAAACCGATGGCTGGCTTCGAAAAAGACTTTTTCGAACATTATTCTCCCTCCATACAAGAGACAAGACAAAACGAGCCAGACCGCCTGCTTGCCATCAGTCAGTCCGATCACCAATCCAAGATCATCCGCTCGATGTGTATTGTGCGTCAATACTGGATGTTGTCGTCTGTCGCTGACGACAAGCGCCATCTGTTCACGCACGACGCCCAGCTGCCGCTCATTTCATGCTGCTCTTGTGGATGAACTGGCTGAGCGGACACTGAAGAGATACAAATGCGAATGGCGGCAGTGGACAGACAGCTCAGTCTGCAATTTGGTCCGCCCCGAGTCAGTCAGTCAGCCACCTCGCGTTCCAACCTCCAGCTTTCGACCAACCATGCTGCATCCAATCCGCAGCAGCACCGCTGCTCTTGCTGTTGTCTGCGCTGCTGTGCTGCCAAGCGTTCGCGCCGACCAGTACTTCCGAGGCGACGGCACGACATACACGCTCGGCACCACGAGCGCCGGCAACTGCAACATGATGACCGCCAACAGCGACGCGGGCGACAACTACGCCGCGCTCAACGACGTGCAGTGGAACGGACTCAAGAACTGCGGACGCTGCGCGCAGGTCTCCTGCGACGACGACCGGTGCGCCGACAAGACCACCAGTCAGGTCGTGCAGATCCTCGACCGGTGTCCTGAGTGCAAGTATGGCGACCTGGATCTGTCGCCGAGCGTGTTCACGAAGCTCACGGGCTCGACGCCCAGTCGCTACAAGATCAAGTGGCAGTTCGTGGACTGTCCGGTGCAGGGCAACATCAAGTACTGCCTCAAGTCCGGCAGCAACAACTTCTGGACGGCGATCCAGCCGGCGAACGTCGTGACTGGCGTCGCGAGCATGAAGGTGAACGGCCAGTCCATGACGATGGTCGACTCGGCGTACTACTACTTGTTGGACGGCAACAGTCAGGTGCAGACCGACCTGTCGCGTCTCCAAGTGACGCTCACCTCGGTCAACGGCGAGAGCGTCCAAGACACCGTGTCGCTGACCTCGGGCTCGTGCACCACCGGAAGTGTACAGTTTGGACGCGGCCAAGGCTCTTCAGGGAACTCTAACCAGCAGGAAGAGCAGCGCCAAGCCACGGAGGCACCAGCTACAACAGCTCCAACCCCTCCGCCAGCCACAGCTGCTCCGACGCCGCCACCTACGACTGCCGCTCCGACGCCGCCACCAACGACGGCAGCGCCAACTCCACCGCCCACTACTGCTGTTCCAATCTCGGAGCCAACCCCAGAACCAACTCCAACACCATCGGTGAGTGCTGCTGTCAGTTCCGATGCTGGTGACGAACGCTCATACTCACCAACTTCTGAACCGCTTGTCACTCCGTCGCCTTCCCCATCGCCAACTCCAACTCCAATCTCTCCTGAACCAACCACTTCGACTCCTACGCCTGTTCTGTCTCCAAAGACGAACAGCTCGACTGGGAGCCACCACCAGGAAGACCGAAGTGGTCTCGACGCTGTGACGGTCCCCACGAGTGCCCCAACGCCGACCACCGTCAAGCCATCGGGTCAACAGAACCAGCAGAACTCGAACTCGAACGACTCGAAAAAGTCGGATACCCCCGCGACCAAGCGCGAGGACAACGTGCAGAACGCGAACACCAAGTCCAGCGACGAAGGCTCCACGACGACCCCGTTGATCCTGATCCTGTCGGCGTGCGGAGCTGTCGGCGTGGTCGTGCTGCTGGTGCTGGCGGTCATGGTGCGAAGGAAGCGCATCCAAGAGAAGACGCGCGACGACGAGCCCGTCATGCTCACGTCCGTGGTCACGCGCTCGTACGACCGACTGTCCACGCCGGCGATGAGAACCGACATTGCCATGTTGTAGGTTTTCTAGTCCAGTGTAGTGTGGTGGTTTATGCATGGTGGCAAGTGTTAGTTGGGTAGTTTCTTTTTATCGGTTGTCCGTCAATAAATGGAGTTGATGGTTCATTTCTTCTTCTCTTTGAGTTCCTGCAAGGATCGAGGAACAACAGCTTCGAGTTGCGATTTCGACGAAGCCCAGTCGTTTCAAGCAGCGAGTGTCGGTTTCCGCACAGCCGTTGCACTGCTGCTTGAGCTGCGCTGATCTCCCGCTGCCGCTGCAGCTCATCACAAGCAGCTACGAGGCGCTGCCACTCCTCACTTCGGCTTTGACACTCTGCGAACGAAATCTGCATCCAAGCAAACCTGCCAAGCGAGCTTTAAAACGATGAAGTTATTCGCCACCTCCACGATTCTTCTGCTCGCGGCACTTACCACAGCACAGGCGCAGACCTTCACGGGCGATGGCACCGCCTACACGCTCGGCAGCGTCAGCCAGGGCAACTGCAACTTCATGGCATCGGTCGCCAGCGCCGCCACCAACTACGCCGCGATCAACAACCCGCAGTGGGACTCGCTCAAGAACTGCGGTCGCTGCGCTCAGGTCTCCTGTATCGACGCCGCCTGCCCAGACAAGACGGCGAGCGAGATCGTGCACATTGTGGACCGCTGTCCCGAGTGCAAGCAGGGCGACCTGGACCTGTCGCCCTCGGTCTTCAAGAAGATCACGGGCTCGTCTCCGTCGCGCTTGAAGATCCAGTGGAAGTTCGTGGACTGTCCGAGCCCAGGCAACCTCCAGTACTGCCTCAAGAGCGGCAGCAACCCGTACTTTGTGGCGATCCAGCCAGCGAATGCGGCCGCCGGCGTCGCGAGCATGAAGATCAACGGAAAGTCCACGACGATGGTCGACTCGGCGTTCTACTACTTGCTCAACAGCCAGTCCCCAGTGGACCTCTCCGCCGTGAAGGTGAGCCTCACGTCCACCGGTGGCGCCACTGTCGAAGAGACCGTGTCGCTCTCGGTCGGCTCGTGCACTGCCGGCAAGTCGAACTTCGGAGGCGGTAGTGCTGTCACACCTCCAGCCACCACGCCAAAGGCGACCTCCGCACCAGCTCCAGCTGCCACCCCAAAGCCGTCCACGACGCCAAAGGCTACCTCAAAGCCAACCAAGACGCCAAAGTCCACCAAGACGCCAAAGTCCACCAAGGACTCTTCTGTCGGATCGGAAGGGACCACCGCGCCAGCTCCATCAAGTGCGAGCGAGCCATCCACGCCAGCTCCAGCTCCGGCATCCAGTGGAGATGATGAGTACGAGACCCCAGCTTCAGCTTCATCCGCTAGTGATGACGACAGCACTACCCCAGCTCCAGCCTCGTCCGCTAGTGATGACGATGAGTACGCCACCCCAGCTCCAGCATCGTCCGCTGGTGATGACGATGAGTACGCCACCCCAGCTTCACCTTCTGCCAGCGGTGACGACGAATACACCACCCCAGCTCCAGCCAGTACCGGTGGTGACGACACCGGTGCTGCGGTGACGCCATCGGTCACTCCAGTCGTGACGCCAAAGAAGCCCTCGAAACCATCGAACTGCGCCACCAAGTCGAGCAAACAGGCGGAGAAGGATGCGAAGAAGAAGGCGAAAGAGGCGAAGAAGGCGAAGAAGGAACAGGAGAAGAAGGCGAAGAAGGACAAGAAGGACAAGAAGGACAAGAAGGACAAGAAGAGCGGAGGCTCCAAGACCAGCACCACCGCCCCAGCACCAGCCTCCGAATACTGATAGAGAGGAAGTGGCTGAGAATGTCCAAGAGTAACGCTAGGTTCTCAAGTGACGTGGGGTGTGCAGTTCAATCCTACCAGTGTGTGTGCATTGCGTCGCGTAATTGGACAGAGCCCCGAACACTGGCTGTTGGTTTTACTTTCATCTTTGCAGCTCTCGAGCTTTGATTTGTGTCAACGCAGTTTCTCCTGGTGACATGCTGCTCTGCACCAATTGTTGATTCTCAACTTCGGATTCGACACGAAACATCATCTCTCTTTCCACTCACCCGAACTCCTGATTCCTGGACTTTCCTCTGATTCCACTTGTGCGACAAATCTGAGTCAGCAGTCTCTCTTCTTTTGTTTTCACTCGAGCAAAAAAGTCAGCAGCATGCACCTTCTCGTTCAGATCCGAAATTGCCTCGAAGGAGAGAGAGAGAGAGAGAGAGAGCGGAATGGGTCAACTGCCGGACGTGCCGCCGCTCCACGCGGCTGTGTGGGAAGGAAACCTCGCCCGCGTGCGCGCGATCCTCGAAGACGCACGCGCAGGCGACAGCAGCAGCAGCAACAACAGCAGCGACACAGCAGCAGCAACCGCAGATACGCCGTCCAAGCTCGCGCAGGTGCTGGAAGAGAAGGACGCGCACGGCAACTCGGCGCTGCACCTCGCAGTCCGACTGGTGCAGCCAGCGCAGCGCGCGATTGTCCAGCTTTTGCTTGTGCGTGGGGATGTGTTCGTATTGGTGTTTGCATGTCGAATGTGTGAAGCTCAAGAGCGTTAGTGGCACTGCGGACAGCACCTGATTTATCTCATGTCTGTCTCTGTGGGTTGTTTGGTGCGTTTGGTGTCTACTGCAGGAACACGATGCGAGCGTCGTGTCGCGTAACAACGACGGCTGGAGCTGCGCGCACGACACAACGCTGTGCGACGACGAGTTCCTGCTGGCGCAGCTGTTTCTGCGCGGCGAGAAGCAGCTCTGGAACCGCTTGCGCTCCAGCCAGGAGTCCTTCTTCCGCGCGCTGGAGAACCTCCCGGATTTCGAGGCCGAGATCTTCCTAGAGGCGCACTCGTGGGTTCCCATGGTGTCAAAGATCCTGCCGTCCGACACGATCCGCATCTGGAAGCGCGGCTCGCAGTTGCGCTGCGACTCGGAGCTCAAGGGACTCGACGGCGTCAAGTGGAAGCGCGGCAAGATGTCGCACATGTTCATGGGGCGAAACAGCGAGCGTCCTGGACACGCAGTCGTGGTCGATCATGAGGGGAAAACCTTCTATGATGTGACGCATGCGCTCCAGCATTCGACTGTGACGAGCATGGATCTGGGACTCCAGATGCTGCTCACGACGCCGCTCTCCGCATCGACGCTCGACAGCTCCAAGATGACGTTCCGCAAGCGCAAAGACGTCGCGAGTGTGGATATGGAGAAGATGAGCAAAAAGAAGAAGCGCGGCGGGTACTGTCCGTGGACGGGCACGAAATACAAAATGGAGAACTTTAGGGTCGCTGCACAGTTCCGTCCGGTCGTGAAGCCGGATCGAAAGCTCAAAGAGATCTCAGCAGATGCGCCGCTGCAGGAGATCCAGCAATTCGTAAACCACCTGTCGATCCATTCGTCCAGTGCAAACAAAACCAGCAAGACGACGAAGCTAAAGAGGAAGGAGAAGAGCATGCGCAACACGAACTTCGACAGCGACGACGACCTTCAGGAGCTCGAGCGCGAACGCAAGAACAGCCTCGCGCTGGACCCGACCGACCCACGCCGACGAAGCAGCGTCAGCACATCAGCAGCCGATGAAAAGGACACCAACAGCAAGTCTGGAGCGCCAGAAAACACCCAGACGCTGCTGCGTCTGCCGAAAGGCAAGAAAGTGGAGATGCACCTCGACGTATGCGCGGGCGACACGATCCGATGGAACTTCACGTCCAAGAGCAAGGAGTTTTGCTTCACAGCGACGTATTTCCACGACGACCAGAAGCTCCCAGTGTGCCAGACTGACGGCGTGAAGAACATCGCGATCGCTGGCGCTTTCGAGGCGGATTTCAACGGCAGCTTCGTGCTGATGTGGCTGAACACCCAGAAGAATTTCTCACTGGACATGAACGGGATCAAGATCCTCTACGACATTGCGCACACGCGTCCGTCTCCTGGTCTCCCCGCTCCGTCGAATGGTGCGATGGTCGCTGCCGAGCGTCAGCTGTCGACCGCAGTAGAGGGCGACGATGAAGACAACCAGGACGAGGGGGAGGGGTCGAGCAACGGCAGCTCTGTGTTTGACGATGAGAAAGAACCGCAGCCTAGCGATTCTGAGCGCTGCCAAGCGTTCCTGCGTCTCGACCACATTCCGAACCCTCTCACAGCGACGACGTCGTTCCAGGACTACTTTGCCGGACCTCCGAGCGAAAGCTCAGCAGAAGAGAAGAAGAAATCGTCCGCGAGCTCCAAGATGTCGTCGCTCTTCAAGCGATCGAACCAGCAGAAGAAGCGAAGTCCGAGCGGTGCTGGTGGAGAGTATCAAGACGAGAACGACTTGGTCGCTGCGAGCGGAGAGCGCAACACATTCCGGAGCTTGACTGTGCTTCCCGAGACCCGACGCGTCGGAAAGGAGTTTGAAGCCAAAGTGCTCATGGCAGACAGCTTCCCCTTCCAGCTGGCGGACTTTCTTCCGGTGATCCAGTTCTTGTCCCACACTGGCGAGCACGTGAAGAACCTCGAAGAGTTTTTCCAAATGGTGCGTTGTCAAGTTGGCAGTCCTATGGATGCACATCTGATGCCTTGTGTTGGTACTCACGCTGTGACTGCTTGTCTCGCTCTTTGTGTGTCTATAGAAACTCCCGCCTGGGTTCCCTGTCAAGTTCGACTTGCCGATGATGTTCACAGTGCGCATCGCGTACACTTTCCAGAAAATCACGCTCTCGGAAGACATCGACCCGGGTCTTTTCGAGATCCCCCGCGACTTCCAGCAAGTGTTCACCCTCAAAGAAGTGCGCTCTTGATGAAGATCTGAAGAGAGGTGTTGAGCCCCTCGTTCTGGAAATGTGAGTGAAAGATGATAGATTTTGTATTTGCCAAGAATGACGAGAAATGAGAAGCGAAGAATAAATTAAAAAGAAATCTGAGAGTAAACTAGGAAGTGCCTACCAGTGAAGAAAACCTAGTCGTGCGCCGGCTCAGCTGGAGTATTAAGTCGCGTCTGCTCTTGTTCCTCGTCGATGTAGCCCTGCGGTCCCCGCCACGGTCGGTCTTCCTCTTCGTCTCCGTAGTGGTAGAGGTCGCTCTCGTCATCTTCTTCCTCGACTACCGCAGAGTCTTTCTTTTGCTTCTGTTGAGCCTTCTGCTCAGTCTGCTGATGTGGCTTCATGGGCTCGCCATCGTCCAGGAAGCGGTAGTCGCCAGTGTGCTTGTCAAGCTCCCTGTCGAGCGGTGTGCTGAGACTGGGCTTGAGGTTCCCTTTCCCCCGCAGAGATCCATATGGCGCTCCGATGGCTAGCTCCAGAGGGGACCGCTGGTGCTGCGCGTCCATGTGTTTGGCCAGCACTAGCAACGCGGAGCCTCCCAGGAGCAGCAGGAGTCCTCCTCCTCCTCCGACGACGACACACAACATCCGTCGTCTCTTCGCTCGCGTCCTGTCAAAGTGGCTGCGCAGGATCACGGACTCGGAGAGCGGTTTGGAAGCTTGGAGCGGGGACTCCTGGCTGTGGTAGTCGTGCTCAATGGGAGGGAAGAAGAGCTCTTCGTCCAAGTCGCGGTACGCGTACGCTGCTCTGCCTCGTCCACTGCCGCCGCCCATGTTGCCGACCACAGTCATGTAAGGAGACGTCGGTCTCCTGGTGCTGGCGCTGTTGCTGGAGGCCGCGCTAGTTCGTGGATGGCGAGTGAGACGAGAAGAGGAGTGCTCACGCCTGGAGGAGAGCTCCATGCGCATGTGAGCAGGAGAGTGCAGAGGAAGATCGCAGTGCGAGCTATAAACTGCTAGCTCCGCACGGTCGCACGTCCCGGATTAGGCGGCGGGAGCTATAATAAAGCGCACGGCAATACCAGTTGCAGCAGTTCGCGCGGCGCAAGCCTGTGTGTGTGTGCGGCGCTTCTGGTTTCTCCGTCCACGCGATGCATCTTCCTGCTCCAGTCCAAAGCGCCAATTCGTCCTGAAACTGCTCACCTCCTCAAATGTAGCCATTTCAGTCAGTACCGTACATTTCCGGTATGTTGACCGGTTTTGTGACATTTGTACCGGTTTCATACTGTCGTGATTGGTGCTGAACGAGGTGCTCTGTTGAGGTGGGGAACGGTAGTCCGCATCTCAACAGAAACCCAGAAAAGCGCACATTGGCGAGTGGAGCGCAGAGCAGAGTGAGAAGACGACGACGCAAGAGAGAAGATGCTGCAGCTCCACGCGAGCCGCCTGGCCGGCCCCGCGCGCCGACTCGCGCCGAGCGCCTGCACCAGATCCGCGCTCTCGAGTGCTGCTGCTGCTGCCGTCTCTGGCTCTGTGCGTCCGGCCACCTTCGGACTCTGCCAGCCGCCACGCGCACAGCTTCTTGTGCTCGCGCGCTTCAACAGCACTGCTGCAACATCGTCTGCCTCGACGGTGATCCACAAGCCCATCCCGGCAAAGGTGAAGCGGAAGGCGTCCGCGAGAAGCAAGAAGAAGCACCCGGCTGCTGCGGCGATCGCGAGCAAGCTGAATGGCTCTGCGGAGCTGAACGGAGCTGCTGCTGTGAACGGAGAGAAAGCTGCTGCGCCTGCTGCATCAACTACGCCATCAGTGCGAGCTGTGGACGGACAGAAGCAGTTGGAGGAAGAAGCCGCGCTCGCGAGAGCCGCGAAGCAACCGAATGGCACGTCGTCTGCCAGAGTGAACAGCAGCGCTACTGCTGTTGCATCGTCTACCAGTTACAGCAATGACTCCCGAGCGAACAACGGGTCCTCTTCGTACAGACACAAGAAGCAGCACGCCGTGAGCGCGCTTGTTGAGAAAGACACTGACAGCGAAGCGTCTGCACCAGTTGCTTCTACGAATGTCAATGCTGCGGCAACTGCGGTGGAGGCAGCTGTGAAGAAGCCCAGCGCGTTGAAGGACCTCCAGACCGACAAGATCACGCTCACGTTGAAGGAGATCCAGTCGCTGCAGAAGACGCTACCGAGCGTGGAAGAGATTGCGGCGCTCGTGGACAAGCTGCGCCGCGAGTCGTTCATCAAGGGACACACGCTCTTCGATCTCTACCGCAACTACGGCAACCCGTTCCTGGACGAGAACTTCCTCATCCCGGGCGTGCTCGCGTGCTGCGAAGCCAAGAAGCCCGCCGACGGCATCCGCATCGTGCGCGACATGCTCAACCAGGGTCGCAAGGTGGACGAGAAGACGCTGCGCGCGCTCTTTGACGTCTGCGACGCCACGTCGGCCGCGGACGAAGTGATCGCGCTGTGGGACTTGATGGACCGCGCCGGCATGAAGCTCGAGCTGAAGGACTACAACCGCTTCCTGGACATCTGCTACCGCAAGGAGTACCTGGACGGCGCGATCAAGGTGCTCAAGCACCTGCGCCTGCTGCGTCCCGTGTCGGTGCACACGTACATGCACTGGCTGCTGCGCGCGTCGCTTGTGTGGCGCTCGGACGCGTTCTTCGACATCCTGATGGAGATGCGTCTCTCGGGCGTCGAGCCGGAGATCTCGTCGCTCACGTCGCTCGAGACGGGTCGCAAGGACCGCGCGCTGACGGTCATGGAGGGCGTGCGCGCCGTCGGTCTGGACCCGTGCTTCGCCATGTCCTCGGTGTACTCGTCGATGCAGTCGTCGGTCTACAGCAACGGCCCGTCGTCGGAGGCGCTGACGCCACAGGACATCAAGGACGCGAAGAGCAAATTCGGCGACCTCAAGCCGATGAAGCTGGAGTGGTCTGTGAAGCCCATCCCGCAGCTTCTGGAGACCCAAGCGGCAGGTCTCATCCTGCAGCAGGAGACGTTCCGCCGCCTGAAGCGCCACCAAGTGAACCGCATCGACGAGCTGCTGCAGATGCTGCCGATCACGGCGAACATGACGCTCAACCTGAGGAAGCAGCTGCAGCGCATGTCGCTCTTGGTGAACACGCACCGCGTGCGCCGCAACAGCCGCAAGATCAGCGACGAGTACATGAGCGGCAAGACGCTGATCGAGCTGTCGAGTGTGCACAACTACCCGCCGGTGTCGCTCATGCGGATCATCCTTCGCGAGCGCGGACTGAACACGATCCAGGTCAAGCGCGCGCTGAACAACCCGAGCGAGAACCTGTCGAAGCGCGACCAGTACGAGATCAAGAAGGCGGTCGAATACGACAGCGTGCACAAGAGCGACCCGTTCATCGGCACGCCGTCGTACAACGCCGAGTCGCTCGAAGTGACGATCGAGCACTTCATGAAGGCCAAGGGCATCCGCATCAAGTGAGTATCAGTAGAGCGAGGTCATGGGATGCTTGTGGGCGTGCTGATTATCGTACTTACTTGTGCTGACAATGCCTACTCTATGATCCAATGAACAGGACGCAGGACGATCTGTGCCAGGAGCAGGTGGAGATGTATGGTCGCCGCGTGATCTCGCCCGACATCCTGCTGCTCGACCCTGTGATCGTGAACGGCACGCCGATCCGCTGGATCGACGCGAAGAACTACTACGGCGCGCACATTGTGAGCAAGCGCCTGATCTCCAAGCAGCTCGCGTCGTATGTGAAGGAGTGGGGTCCTGGCGCGATCGTGTTCGGCATGGGCTACAGCGACATGTTCTCGGTGCCTGGCGTGATCTGTCTCGACACGACGCCGTTCCCGAAGACCCGCAAGGAGATGCTCAAGATGCGCATCAAGTCGCTCGTGTACTCGGGCGTGAACTTTTTCCGCTGGAAGAAGCACCTCGGCAGCGAGCTCACGCAGGAGTACCCGGCGCACGCGAGCTACCCGAACTCCCCGACGATCAACGCGAAGAAGAGCTTTGACAAGGAGGAGCGAGACGAAAACGGAGACGCCTATGACGCCGATGAGGACGATCTCAGCAGTCTGGAGAAGGACGCGAAGACCACGTCGTCCACGTGGTCGGCGTCCAAGCCGTCGCGCGCGTAAGGAGAGCGATAAGCAGCTATCGTAACTATAAGACACCACCCATGCATTAAACCTAATAGACGTCCTGCACTGCAGAAATTGCACATCCACCAGAGTGGAGGTAGGCGCATCGATTTTTCAACAACAACGCTATACAAAACAGCGAAATCGTGCGATCCTGGGTCTCTCGGCACTCGGGTCGCAGTTGGATCCTTGGTTTGGGCTGTTTTCTTTGTCAGCAGTCTCTTTCGATTTCTTGTGCTGCTGGTGGGCGATTTTCGCGACCGACGGGCTGTTGGTGCTGCTGCCTCCGCCACCCGGGCTAATGCGAGCAGGTCGGGATCGCGGTGGCCGGCATACATCGTCAGGGTTTGTCAAGTGGTGCTGCGTCTTCTGCGTGTGTGTTCGAAGATTGAGCTGCTCATGTTGAAGTGCTTTTTGTTGAGACTGTGTCAGTGGAATTAGAAACGTTAGAATGAGAAACGCTCGGTTTGCAGTTGTTGTGTTTTTGGTGGCGTTTCTATGCGGGTTTTGGTGCGTGTCTATCTGGTCAGTCGATTCAAGGTTTTTCCTTTTTACATGAAAATACGAAGTGCAGAGTCGGTTCGAGGTGGAAACACCCTGAGGTTTTATTTCACAGTCAGCTTTGTCTTCACGACTGCACCACAAACAACCGCTCACTCTCCTTTCCTTTCTTGCATTCTGCTATTCCCTCATCAAGCAGCTCCGAATCAACATGCTCGCCCGCCAGTCCGCCCGCTTGATCCGCGCCTCCGTGCAGACGCGCAACATCTCTGCGCTCGTGAACAAGCCGAGCCACGTGACCGCAGACCAGAAGCTCTTCACCTCGTCGCACAAGCACACGTACGTCAAGCGCAACAGCGACAACGGGATCTACTTCGGTCTCCTCGGTCTCACAGCCATCGGCTTCGCGCAACTTTTCCGCGGCGAGCTCCACATGGCCAACGGCACGCACAAGAAGGAGTAAGCGCTCATTCGAATGTACTGCTGCAGTAGCTGATCATGGGATGGAGAGAGGGAGAGAGAAGAAGATATTTCCTGCGTGCGTGACGTGAACAACAGCATGCGGAGCGCGACAGGTTCTTCCACTTCTCGTCTTCTGCCAACTCCATCGTGCCAAACCGAGAAAGACAAGAACAAGAAGAAAAAATGACAAAAAAAAGGATTTTATCGACGTGATGGATGATCAGACGAATGAATGTGCTGGCGAATTGCATTTATTTTGGCTCTATGCGCGCGTGTGTGAGTGTGCATCCATGAGTGCGTTCAAGAAACGCTTTTACAGTGTTGTTCTCACCACTCAACATTGCAAATTGGCGAGAGAGCATCTTTCCCTACAAGAACTCTTGTTTCCACTAGGCTGATTGTGTCCCTCTACAAGAACAGCTTAGCATCACCCATTTTGACTTGCTTTGAAAGTTGCTCACTTTGGCATTCGAGGCAAGCAATCAACACAAAAGCAGAGAAGAGCAACAATGGCGACGAACCTCAGCGGCTCCGCGACGACTCCAGCAGTCGTGACGTCTAGCGCCTCGCACGACCGCGTGAGCTACGCGGAGGCGTACCACCGCTTCATGGCGCTCGAGAGCCCGTCGGGCATCGCGGACACGAATGGCAAGGCGTTCCAGGACGAGCTGGACGCCACGCTCGCGCTGCTGCGCAAGTGCATCACGCAGCGCCAGCTGGACGGCGCTCTCTCGGAGAACGAGAGCTTCTTCGAGCTGCATAACGCACAGCTGTACGCGTTCTGCATCGAGTACTACCTGGCGATGCTGACGCCCAAGCAGACGTTCTTCCAGCAACCGGACTCGGCCGAGAAGCTCAAGCAGGAGAACCAGCAGCAGCGCGCCGGCACGGGCAAAGGCAACGACCAGCTGCGCAACGTCATCTACCGCATCAAGTTCCTACGCGACGCGGACGTGTTCCACACGCAGTTCCTGGACCGCGCCGAGAAGATGGGCATCCTGCAGGAGAAGAAGCGCCGCGAGCAGTACGAGCGCATGGACGCGAAGAAGTTCGCGCTCTCGCGCGACGAGAAGATCCAGCGCTTCCAGATGCAGCGTGAGATGGAGAAGAAGCTCGAGGAGGTGCAGCGCCGCAAGCAGCAGCAGTCGGGCAAGAAGCCCGGCCAGAAGCTCGACGCGGACGACGACGACGACTTTGATTTTGACGACGACATGGACGAGCTCGAGCGCGAGCAGCTCATGGCGTTCATCCAGCTCGCAGTGATCAAGTCCATGGACGAGCAAACGTCGATCAACCAGGTGTGTGTGCGTGTGCATTGTGCTGTGTGATGTGCATTCGTTGACGATAACTGGTGATGTGGTTGTATTAGGAGCGCGAGATGCTGGAGACCATGGTCAAGATGAACGCTGCGACCGACAAGAAGGACCTTTTCACAGACGCGCACCGCCCTCCTCCGCCACCGCAGGGCCAGGGAATCGTACGTGGCGCTTGTATCAAGCAGCCTGACCCTTTGTTGTTATTGCGGCGATGTGTTGATCTTGTCATGGCTTGTTTCGTTTGCAGAGCGTGACGCATATCAACCCGCAGTTTGAGATGCGCCGAGAGACTGTCAAGTCGGGTGTGTTCCAGCCTGGCCACCGTCTGCCGACCATGTCGCTCGAGGAGTACGCGGGCATGGAGTATGCGGACGCGAAGGAGCGTCAAGAGCGCGAACAGTACGTCTTTGCACACGTTCACATCCTCCTTGTGGGAAATGGGCAATATGCTCATTTCATCTCGCTGCTTGTTTGCAAACTTTAGGGAAGGATCCCAGGCGCCTCACCGCTACGACCAGCTCGCGGAGGACGGCGAGGAAGACGACCTGGCACTAGTAGACGAAGCCACGTACAAGGATCGCTCGTGGGACGACTGGAAGGACGCCAACCCGCGGGGGATCGGCAACAAGAAAGGGTCGCAGTTCTAGTCTGAAGCACAGTTCATTAGCAGTAGCGGCGGCGTCACGAGCAAGCGAGCGAGTGAGCATACTCTGAACAACCAACAACTGGATCCAAGTCCAGTCGAGAAGCCACCAGAGAGTGAGCGACGGATGTCCAAACGCTTCTTTTGGCGCTGAGTAGAAAGTACTTAACAGGATCCGGTTCCCATGAACCGCCGCGGCTTTTCGCCTCTCTTGCTTTGGGAGGTTTGCGCTTGCGACTCATCGGTTGACGCGTTTTGCCATTGCGGAATGCAGTCACTTATCACAGCAGCAACAGCAGCGGCGTCTTCTCTCGACCCGAGTCCGTCGCCCTCGCGACCTCAGAGCGTGAGCGATGCAGACGACGCGCTGCTGATGGAGGTCGCGGCGGAGGAGGATCTGCTGGAAGCGTTCTACTCGTTCATGTACGAGGACGTCGTGCTTGTCGGTGGTGGTGGTGGTGGATGTAGCTCGTCCAGCCTCACGAAGGAGGACTCTGGGGGTGAGGCTGGAGCGCGCTCGACGGTCCATGCTTCGGCTTCGTCTCCGAGACGCGGAGAAGGAGGGAGTCCCCGCAAGAACCTGATCGCTGGTCCCACTGCGACCCATCTGGCTTCGAGCGCGACGCCTCCGCAGTTGACGCGAGAGATCATGAGCGCCATACTACCGTCCAAGTATGGAGAAAAAGGCTTGCTGAACCATGAGTTTGAATGACTGGTTTGGTATTGAAAACTCTGCTGTGGATGTGTAGATCCTGGAGCGATGCGTCTGGAAAGTGGCAGCGCATGGTGAAGCTGACGCAGGCGACGCGAACGGAGGTGGTGCAGCTGGAAGACGCACTCGACAGGCTTCTGGTGACCCACCAGGCGCGCGCAACCGCGATCTGCCACGTGCGCGAAAAGTTCCTCCTCCAAGTCTTTGGTGCGTGCGTGCTCGATGTCAACCTCACGTCCAGCATTGGAGGACACGCACCACCTACCACCCACCACTGCTTTGCTTTATCATACGCAGAGGAGCTCATTCGAGAGGTTTCCTGCGAATGCCCCGAGCGCGACGAGCTGCGCCTCACGATCGTGGCCAACCAGACGCTCTACCACAACAGCATCTCGTACGGCCGCAAGAAAGCCGTGCAAGCGGAAGTCGGGATCGCGGACCTGGAGACCGAGATCCAGCGCCTGGAGCTCCGGCGCGAGCAGCTCCAAAAGCGAAAGAACCAGCTCACGCACAACGAGCTCTTTCTGGACGAGCTCTTTCTGGACGAGGAGCGCCACGAGCGCCTCGCGCAGCAGGAGCAGACGCGCCAGTTCCTGCAGACCCAGCGCCTCGAACTCGAGACGTTTTACCGCGAATTGGCGCAAGACACGAGCTGGATGTAGCCATATATTTTCTATTCGCTTTCGTTATAGTTGCAGACGTCTTGGTTGTGAGTCTGCCGTGCGCTTTTTCTCTATGTACATGCACGCATTCGCTCCACCACCCTGCAAATAGAAAAAAATGAATGGGAGTTGACTGAGACAGCTCCTGTCACAGCAATCGCTTGCGCAGCTGCTCCAAGAAGACAAACGTGAGCAGCGTCTGGGGTCCCAGGCGCATGTACGCTGGCAGCCAGCCCTTGTACAGTCCGCGAAGCCCCTCGTGCTTGACGACCTTGAGGAAGCAGTCGGTGGCGCTCGCGTACTCGTTGTGCTGCATGTTCATCAGGCGCGTCTTGACGACATCGGCCGGCGCGCAGGCGGTCGTGGCCACGAGCCCCGCGACCATGCTCGAGAGCACGTGGGTCTTGAAGTTGTCCTCGAGCGGCACCACCGTGTTCGCCAGCAGCGTCGTCTTCGCGAGGTCGTACGCCGCGATCTGCCCCGTGGTGAGCAGCATCGCGCGGATGATGTTGGGACGCACGCCGCGCAGGAGCGCCTCGGCGCCTTCCTCTCGCTTCACGCGGATGAGCCCGTCCACTGCGTGCTTGTAGTTGCGTCGCTGCGCCTCCGGTAGTCGACTGTCTGCCTGCATGCGGATGTTCACGATGTCTGCAGGGTTGCCGAACGCGCCGCCGAGTGCGCCACCTGCCATGCCCAGCAGGATGTTGTGTCCAGTCGAGATCGGCTCGCCGTTGTTCTTGGCGACGGCGTCGTCCTTGAGCACCTGGTAGACCGCGAAGCGCATGGTCGAGTACGTTCCTTCGCGCATGGCGCCGCCCGAGATGCCCTGGTAGAGTCCCGAGAAGCCCTGATTGCGCAGGATGCGACGCACGGTCTGGAAGAGTCCCAGGTTCTCCTTCTTGGACGTCTGCAGGTGCACCTTGAGCAGGTCGAACGGATGCGTGAAGAACACGGCGCCGACCGCCGACATGCCGCCGAACGCGTAGCTGATCGCCGGCGGCTTGGGCGTGCGCACCTGCTGCTGCTGCTGCAGGACGAGCGCGGGTGTCGTGGACAAGCTGCTCATGCTGCTGCTGTGGCGATCTGTGGTGATCTGTAGTCTGCTGGTGGAGATGGCGGAAGAATGAGTCTGGCGTGCTCACTCTCAATCTCGCTTGATTACTGAAGGAAGTTGTTGTGCTCAGGTGGGCGTGTAGTGCAAAAGCACTTGATCACATGCGTATTTCAAGCAAATCCGTATTTAAATGCTGATTGCTTCCTCCCGACGATTCTAACTTTGTGAAATGGCAAACACGTATGCGTACATTTAGTGAGTGGGTATTTTTGAAATGTGTCAACAACAGAGGCTGTGGTACCAGTACGACAATGCACAGTCTGATTGGCAGAAAAAGCTGCTTGGAGACTGAAAGCAGCGAACCACGAACGAGCTCATGAGAATGTCAACTGCTGATTGCGAAAACGTTCAGCCCAACCTACAAATGAACCTGCAAACAGAGATGCTGCATTTGCAGGCTTGAACTGTTCTTTTTATAACCTACAAAACGAACAGGAATCAGAAGAGTGACTGCTTGGGTGTTCGGGTGGTTGCTTGATTGCATCCTACTCGGTTGATTGGGTCATGGGTGAAACATTGAGCGCGCGAAAAATGAAAAGCAAGAATTGGCGGGAGACAAAGACAGCATTGCTTTTCAGACGCACAATCGCCTCAGACACGCTCTCCTCCTCCTCACCGAGCCAGCAGCAGCAGAGCGAGCGCCAGGAGCGAAAGCCGACTACAATGAGCCGCGAAGAGCTAGCGCTGGAGAC
>JAASFO010000460.1:0-20765 GCA_023333815.1 Globisporangium recalcitrans
ACAAGGACTTCCTGGTCGTCGCGAACCAGAACACGAACAACATCGAGGTCTTCAAGGTCAAGAGCGACGGCACGCTCGCGCACACGGGTCAGTCTGCCAAGAGCAACACCCCCGTCTGCGTCTACATCCCACCAAACTAAGTCAAACGTGTGACAAGTGCGGCTCGAGTCGAGTTTTCTATTGCCGTATCCGCAGCAAGATCAGTGGATGCCTCCTTTAGCATTATAAGTTGCAGCTCGAGCTCCTATACTTGTTGGCTACCAGAGCAAGTAACACGAGAGTCAATCAGTCGTTGGTGAATGGATCGAAAACGCTTTATCTCATCAACCGGCTACTGCAGAGCTTGTGCCTAGTGGTCGCCTTTTGAGGCAAATCTGGCTCAACGCGAGGACCATCTCGTTGTCGATCTCCTCCGTGAGCGTCTCGAGGAACCCGAGGCGCGCACTCGATACAGTGTACGATTTCGTCCGAGCTTGTGCTCCGAGGAGCCAGAATATACACAGCAGTGTACCCGGAGAACCTCGGATTTTTCCACTGTTGACGCTGATGCAAGGCTGTTCGCTCGTCACCTTTTTCACTCCCATGACGACTTGCTCCAATCTCTTGGCTTCAGAAGAACAGCAACTGGAAGCTCGAAAGAGCAGGCTGTATGATACAAGCTACAACCATCAATTTGGGTTGTAGCCACTTGTTGCTTCAGCTTATCACCAGAGTGCCTACCAGGTTGCTTGCTGTCCAACGCCATGGGACGGAGATGTTGCGCCATGGCTACTCGAAATGACCGAGATCGACAAACAAGAGCTGCAGGCGGATCATTACCGCGTCTACAGGATCTCGCTGGGGTTTCTTACGTTCGAGTCATCATCGAAATCAAGGATTACATGGAACTGACGACCGTGTCTCACTGGTGACCGATTGATTAAGCGGAGTGCTGCAGTGGGATAGTAGTCCCAGCATTCGACAGCAGTGCGCTATCCGAACCAGCACCTGGAGTCGCGACTGCATATCCTTGAACCCCTTCCCTTCACTCCAGCCCAGCACCTAGAATCTGGAGCACTGTGATCGGCACGCATCTGGCCATGTGCTTTAGCGAATGCACCTCGCAGGACGTAGTCAAGGACGTATTCACCGTTGATTGAAGCTTATGCTCGATGCAGGATCGAAGGAGGGAGTGTTGCCCGCGGTCCGCGAAATATTGAGATCACTGACTTGAATGTAGGTCTGCTGCGTGTGCCTTTTGGAAGTCACAAACTAGGTGTGAAATAGGAAAAACTCTTCGTGTAATCCTTGATTTCGATGATGACTCGAACGTATGAAACCCCAGCGAGATCCTGTAGACGCGGTAATGATCCGCCTGCAGCTCTTGTTTGTCGATCTCGGTCGTTTCGAGTAGCCATGGCGCAACATCTCCGTCCCATGGCGTTGGACAGCAAGCAACCTGGTAGGCACTCTGGTGATAAGCTGAAGCAGCAAACAGGGAACGAGCGAATCCTAGGCACGGCCACTCGCGTTGCCTACCGGCGCGGTCAAGCACGAGCAAGCACTCGACCCAGCACCAAACTCACTCCCCAACTTGCCACCGTCGACGCAAGCCAACCAGCCTCAACCAAGTCCCGACCTTCTCAACCCCACCTCTCGTTCCAGCATGCGCTTCGCACGTGGTCTCCTGCTGCTCGCTGGAGCGGTAGCCGCCTTCTCGAGCGTCTCGGCTGACTCTCCAGTTGGCGCGAAGCTGCAGCCGCCAGCGCCGACTGCCGCCGCCACCACCGTCTCCTCGACTGCCCAGTCCAAAGACGAGGTGATCATGTACGTCGGCGCCTACACGCGGGAAGAGTTCTGGGTCAACGGCACGGCCAAGGGCATCAGCACCTTCTCGCTCAACAGTCGCACCGGCGCATTGACTTTCGTGAGCGAGACCGAAGTGGGCATCAACCCGACGTTCATCCGCGGCACCACTGTGCGCAAGAGCGGCAAGAACCAGATCCTCTACGCCGTGAACGAGTGCAACGAGCCGTCCGTCGACTTCCCAGGCACCTTGACCGGGTATGTCCTGGCGATCGAGGTCACGGGCAAGGGACAACTCAAGGTTCTCAACCGCAGAGAGACCCGCGGCACCGGGACAATCCACGTGTCCGTGAGCCCGAGTGAAGACTTTGTCGCCGCGTCCATGTACGGTGGCGGCGGCGTGATCTTGTTCCCGATCAACAAGACGGACGGCTCGCTCGCGCCGACCTCGGACTCGCACTTCTACACGGAAGGCAGCCACGTGCGCGACCCGCAGGACGCCGCGCACCTGCACGCCACCACGTGGGTGCCGGGCACGCAGATTGCGATCACCGCCGATCTGGGCAACGACCAGCTCGTGCAGTACAAGCTCGATGCCGCCAACAAGAAGCTCGACAACACCACGCTGCCGATCGTCAAGCGTCCACCTGGATCGGGTCCTCGCCACATGGACATCCACCCGTCGGGCAACATCGCGTACGTCGTCGACGAGTTTGCCAACACCATCGGCGTGTACCCGCTGAACCCAAAAGACAAGTCCTTGCCTAAGGACACGATCCAGAACATCCCGACGCTGCCAGCCAACTACACCGGCGTCTCCACCAGCGCCGACATCCACGTCTCGGCCGACGGCAAGTTCGTCTACACATCCAACCGCGGCCACAACAGCATCTCGATCTTCAAGGTCAAGTCCCAGAAGGACGGCTCGCTCGAGTGGGTCGGCACCGAGTCCACACGCGGCGAGTTCCCACGCAGTTTCCTGCTCTTCAAGGACTTCCTGGTCGTCGCGAACCAGAACACGAACACCATCGAGGTCTTCAAGGTCAAGAGCGACGGCACGCTCGCGCACACGGGTCAGTCGGTGAGGAGCAACTCGCCAGTCTCGGTCTACATCCCGCAGACAAAGTAGGCACTTGATACCCGGCGTCAAGCATTTGCGAAGCTTGTTTTCAGCGGTTTGGCTTTAGTGTGGGGTTTGCTATCTTTTTGCATCCACCCACTTTGCACCAGACCTCGCACTTTGCAGCTCGTCACCTGCAGCTTGGACTTGAGTCTGCGGTTTGTAGCTTGCAGCTCACAGCTTGCTAGGTTTTACCAATTCGTGGCTGACAGAGTAATGAACCACCACTTACCCCCATTGCTTCTCTGGTTGTCTTCGATCTCCCAAGCATCCATCAGTGAGCACATCAACATTCACATAGGTATTCATTTTTTGTAGTTCCTCTTGAGCAGGCGTGATAGTCAATCCACGTAGGTCAGTCGCGTGTCGAGCGCCTCTTTCTCGTCCCCATCCTGCTCCTCCTCCGAGTGCACGACCGACGCCCACTGCGCAAACTTCTTCATGCCGTCGATCGTCATGAGCTCGACAAACTCCGGGTGCGCCTGCCACGCAAAGAGCCACTCGTCCTGGGTGATGAAGTCGTCCTGGTTCAAGTCGGCTTCGAGGAAGATCTGGTTCACTGCGAGCGGGATCTCCTTCTCGATCTCCTCCATGAGCGTCTCGAGCGACCCGAGCGCGCTCGACATGGCTTCGTCCGGGTTCACGCTCAGCGCGGTCACGTTTTCGTTTTGCATCTGGATCTGCACTTGGTCCTTCAGCAGCTTGGGGAAAATCTTCTTCACTGTGCGGATACGGTGCTGCATCGCCGTCGTGAGCTCTTCGCGACTGATCTTGCCGTCGCACAACGTGTCGATCGCGTGGAAGAGGCTCTGCGCTTTCTCTTCGATCGTGCCCTTCGTCATCAAGTACACGCCGACGACAAACTCGTCCAAGTCCAGCCACTCCTTTGGCTGTTCGCTCGTCGCGAGACTCGAGAAAATCGCACCTGCAAGTGCTGAGTTCTCGGTGATCTCCTTGAAGTCCTGGTACTCGCCACTCAGTTTCTGGCACGCCTGCACGAAGCCGTTCGGGTACATTTTCCCATTGTCCACCGAGTTGCTGTCGAAAAGCGCTTCGAGGTCGTGGAAATGCTGCTTTGACATGCCGACCATGACCGATTCCGCAGCACGTTGCGCAGCAGTGAGTCCATTGCATGCGCGATCTAGATGCGCGTCACCTTCGGTCGAGATGCCCACCGATGGTGACGATGTTGAAGGGAACGAAGAGTTCTTCATGGACTTGGCCATGACATGGGAGATAGGAAACGTCGACTCGCCCTGCGACACCGGCGCTGACGGTTGAGGTGGTCGTTGTGGTGGTGACGATGGCGATCCCACTCGCTGCGTTTGTGCTGGGCGAGGCTTCGAACCGTGCAGCTTGCGGGCACGGTTGATGAACGCGCTCAGCTGCGCGACTGCGACGTCGTCGAAGAAGAGATGGATCGCGTTCGCGTGCAGGAACGACGCGACCTCAAACGTGACTTTGAAGTCGATCGCGCACGTGTTGGGGTTACCCGTGCTGCGGAAGACCCACTCGCTGTATATAACGGAGAATGCGGTGGGATGAGCTTCAACTCGGTAGTCACTGGGGTGTTAAGATAGTCTTGGAGGGTTTCAAACGCACCTCTCAATGCGCTTGAAGGTCGGAGACTCGATCGACTTGACGACAATCTTCTCGGGTCTGTACAGCCGCGCAACGCGCGCAAGTCAATCAATCAATACCAGTGCCAGAGCACCAATCGTAGTTGTCTGCAATGCGTACCTTTTCATGATGACCCGCGACGTGTACGACTCGGTGAAGACCTTGAAGCCGATGCGCAGCGCCGCCTCCATGACGTTGTCGTTCGGTTGCCGCAGCACGCGCGAGTCGACGCAGAACGGCAGGAACTCGTGGTACTTGTTGACGTCCGCGACGACGTCGAACATCTCTTCTTGCGAGAACGGCACCACTTTGGTCTCCTGGTGCGACTTGACGAGCGCCTGCGCGGGCGACGCGAACGAGAAGAACGGCCGGCGCGGCTGCTGCGGGACGTGGAGGTGGCTGTTGCGTGCTCTGGCGACGGCGACGGCACTGGCGCGCATGGCGGAGGATGGCAACTTCATCGCGCGAAGCATTTCCGCTGCGCGAGTGGTGGCAAAGACTGCTGCGTTGCGCTGAGGCGACTCATAAGGAGGCATTTTCGAGCGATAACACGTCGTCCAGAAGTCGAGTCGCTCATGTCGCAGATAACTCTCAGCAATTTAGTTCTCAACAGAGCTAAATTGCTGAGAGTTGTCTATTTTCTAACGAATAAGAAGCGTGATCGTTGTAACCGGCCATCGGGTTACAGCATCGGTTGTATCGAGGGTTTTGCGAAGATCTCCGGTCTAGAATCGTAATATCTCATTGCAGGATGATTGGATCCGCCATTACGCTCTGCTCCTTTCTCGCTCTTACAACCATTTCCGAGATTCTCGCAAATCCATGGACTCTCGCTGTGATGCAGCAGCAGTGGACGATGTCGGAGACTCGTTTCCAGACGTACGTGCGTGGCGAGCCAGCCAGTCAAGCAAGTGTCGCTACGCGCGCGCTGCAGACGAACTAGTAACTGACTGATCAACCGCTTCTCTGCTTGCTGTGCTGTGAATGCGCGCAGACGATCGCGCCGACGGTCCCGCTGACGAAAGAGCTGGAAGCGCTGCACGAGTTCCTGGTGCACCAGAAGGCGACCCACAGCGCGGCTGACCGCGAGTATGTCGGTAAGCTGGCGATAGGAGTCCTTTCCGTACACTGCATCGCATTGGTGTGCAAGCGCGAGTGACGATTTTCCTCTTCCGTGCAGAGCTGGCGCAGCTGAACGAGAAAGAACTGGACGCGAAGGTCCGAGAGCTCGAGAACTGGAACTTCCGCCTCAACTTGGATGAAGGTGCGTTTCGGCCATTCCTGTCGCCAACAGACGCATGCAAAACTGCACAAGTGCACTCGCTCACCCGCACGGCTGTCTGTCTCTGTGCAGCGAAAGAGATCAGCGACAGCGTGGCGATGGGGATCCTGTCGGCGCAGACCCCCAGCAAGTCGCAGCTCTGAGTGCGAGTCGCCAGCGCCTCCGACTGACTCTCCGGTGGCACTTCGTTTATTGGGTAAGTGGAGATCTCCTGCTTGGAGAGCTTTGCCAGTCGGCCACCGAATCGGTACAGTTCGTTCGTTGGAGCTGCGAACTCGACTAAGCTTTCAACGCAACGAGGGTCGTCCACATGGTGATTGTTGAATTGGCGTGTCTTGCTTTGGATAGCTACACTTTTTTGGTGGAGGACTGTGTGTGAAGTCAAGTCAGACATTGACTGCTATCATCTTGGAGAGGCTTCGCACTTTAACAGGTGTTTCCAGTGAAACGCTGACCATCACTTTCACGTCCCAGATTCCTCATCATTTCGATCAGCGATTTGAGCGACAGCAGGCACGACGACTCACAAGCTGACCTCTTGTCGCTCGTGTGTGTGTGCTACTGAGACGCAGCGCGGGCTTCATCGCGACTGTCTATTATACAATGGTGGACGCGTCACCAGCAGCAGCTACGACCCCGAGAGGCTCGGCTCTCAGACGCACGCGCAAGCGCTGCTCGTTCCAGGACTGCGGTAAAGTGGACGCTGGCGGTGGTTTCTGCGTGAGCCACGGCGGCGGCAAGAAGTGCTCGTTCTCAGGCTGCGAGAAAGGCTACCAGACCGGCGGCTTCTGTCGCAAGCACGGCGGCGGCGCGCGCTGCCAAGTGCCCGGATGCGGCAAGGTGGACGCCGGGAAGGGACTCTGTCGCGGTCACGGCGGCGGCAAGCGGTGTCAGAGCGAGAATTGCCCCAAGGCGGACGTCGGCGGCGGGTTCTGCACAGCGCACGGCGGCGGACGGCGCTGCGCGGAGCCTGGATGCGCGAAGATCGACCAGGGCGGCGGCAAGTGTCGCGCGCACGGCGGAGCGAAGCGCTGTCGCCACGCGAACTGCACGCAAGCAGCGCGAGGCGCATCGGGGTTCTGTCCAGACCACGGAGGCGCCAAGACCTGCTCGGTGATCAACTGCCGACGGCTTGCGCGTGGGAACAACGGGACGCTGTGCTCGACGTGCGCGAAAGAGCGGGAGCGTGCGTCTGGTGATAATGCCTCCGCCGCCACTACCACTGCCGCTGCGACTAAGAACACCGCCACGCCTCGCGCACGGCGGCGATCACCAGTGGCGACTCCTTCAGCTTCAGGTCGCGACGTGGTGATGCAGAAAAGCCCCTCGTCACCGACCAGCAGCGACGACCAGTGTTACTCGTCTTCTTCGTCTATCGACTCGGATACCAGGAGCTCGTCCGCGATGAGCATACTGGCGTCGCCCATCAACATGGAGCCCAGTGTCCATGCCACGTACACTCCAGCAGCAGCTGCAGCACACGGGATGTCTTCCGAGAACAGCCACGAAGTAGTACACACTTCAGATGACGGTTCGCCTTCAAAGTGTGACGGCAGCAAAGTCGCGAGCTGCTTGGAGAACGGATGCTCACGAAGCTACGGAGGCGGCTGCAACTGCGCATTGGACTGCCACTGCAACGAGAATACGGCCACAGCAGGGTCTGCTGGTAGCGTGGATGGCGCATTAGCTCAGACCACAGACGACTCGGAGCGCGTCGCGACGCTCTCACTCAAGCGATACGTGCTGCAGATCCAGCAAAGAGAGCAGCACCAGCGGCTTGGCATCGAGTCCATCCTGGCGCTGATCTCAGTGGCGAACGACAACATTCGGAGCGTTCACGACATCTCAGAGTACCCATCATCGGTTTCTTCCAGAGGAGCGAGTGAGCGCACAGGACTTGGTCGTGAGCGTCAGCATGAGAGCGAGAAATCGTACAAGGTCGCGGTGCGAAGTGACGCAGCGCTGGATCTGTCGAGTGCTCTCACTTCACTTAGGAAGCTCGACGTGGACTGGTACGTGCTGGAGCAGAGCGAGATCCAGTGGGCGAGGAAAGAAGTGGTGCTGCGCGTGCCCGAGATGATGTGTCCCGGGAACTGCGGCAGCTCGGTCGTGAACGCGATCCGCATGGTGAAGAACGTCGAGACTGCGAACCTGGTGTTCGACGTCCGTCAGGTGGTGGTACGCGGCACGATGTGCCCGAATGAGCTCAGTGACGCCGTGAACGCGATCGGATTCGAGCCGCACGTGGACGCCGTGACGCCGCTGCCTACTCGATTCCGGTTCCGAGTACATGAGCTGGTGGAGATCGCGTTCGTGGGCAAGAGGCTGGAGCGCTTTCTAAAGCAAGTCGACGGTGTCGAGAGCGTCGTGATCAACGTGGAGCTCGCAGAAGTGCTCGTGGTCGCCATGGTGGACGACGCGTCGTCTTTGCTGCAAGCCGCGATTCGCCACGGATTCTCGATGGTGGAGGTTCCGGATCAGCCTCCAGCGCTTGATGCTCACGGCTGTCATCATCACCACCATCACCACAGCAGCGCCGCACAAAATCATCATCAAGACGTCATGCTGGTAGGATCTGGAGACTCGCAGGCGATGGAGGACGAGGAAGGACGGCATGTTTGCGACATCAAGATCTGCCCTCACAACGGCTGCGAGCAGTACCGAGCGACAGTAGCGCACACCGCGGCGCTGGCAATCGGCTGGTCCGTCCCCGGGTGCGCCATGACCTGGGGCGGCGAGTGCACGTGCGGCGAGAAGTGCAAATGCAAGGGTTGTCCAACACACAACCCAGCGAGTCAGCGCTGAAAGAGGGCGGTTCGAGAACAGAGCAGTTAAGTTTTGTTTGTAGAGGGATAGCGTTTGTGGCTGTCGACGCGTTTTACACTGTGAGAAATGTACACTACCTCGCCGAGCTCATTACTCATCGTTTGCTGGCTGCAGCTTCCCATGTTACTTCGCCAATCAGATGCTCAGAAGGTTTCCAACATGTCCAGCGAACTCGCAGCGCGCAGGTCCATGAGGCACGTGCGGAACCTTCGTCGCCTCTAGATCAGAGGTGGTAGAGTCCTCGATGATCGTCGCGCTGCCTCTTCGTGATCTGGGCTTCGTAGATCGAGGATTATGTCCATGTTGAAGCAGCACAAAACAAAGTTAACCAATGAGAGGTCGTCGATACCAAAACTCACATGTCCATTGGCTAAAATGGATGCGAAATGTCGTATCTTTCAACAAACAACAAAAGAAAGAAAGAAAGCAGTTGCTGGCATTGAAGCAGGCTGCTTCATTCCACACTCCATCCGAGAGCTCAATGCACCAGTCGACGCGCGTGAAGGCGCTCGGCGGACAGCAGACGCTGCGTCTGCAGCAGCTCCAGGTCCTGAGCGACGACCGCATCCACCGCCAGCACCTCCTCCTGCAGCAGACACAGCCGAACCCGCAGCGCAAGCCCACGTCCTCACAGTCGAATCCTCACGCGAAACCTGCCTCACGCACAGTCGAAGCGGTTCTGGAAGCGCGGAGGAGCGATCATAACAACACCAGTGGGTCGACAGCCGCACGGTTTCGCAGCAAGATCGAGGAGGCGAGGGCTGCATCCGCACTGAGCGGTCCGAGCGACCAGAGCGTCACTACCAGCAGCATGGTTCGAGCGACCAGAGCCAGCATCAATCGCTGGTTCCGCCATTGTTCGCCAGCAACGCCGGTGTGGCTGCGATGCGACCGCGAGCAGATTCTAGTGCAGGTGTCATTGAGAGTGCTGGCAGTGCTGACGCTGCCGAGGATTCCATCTCTACCCAGAGACAGCGCGGCGCTCAAGAGATACCAGTGGCAACGAACAGGACGACTGCCAGAAGAAAAATCGGCGCGGTAAGAAGACGCAAGAACCCAGAAGTAGAGACTGCGAGCGAGCAGCTCACAAGGCGGAAAATGGGCGAAGACGAGCTCGAGCGGGTCGAAAAGCAGCTGCAGTTCACGCATCGGGTCGCGATGCTCGAGCGAGAGTGCGAGAGCTGGTGGCGGCAGTTCTACGACGCATCGGGGGTGAGTTCGGGAACCTCGTCAACGACTGCAGCGCTGATCCACAAAGGCTTTGGTGAGTTTGGTGACCTGCGCTCTCAGGATGCTCGACAAATGAAGCAGCAGCTACACACGCTGCGGCTGAAGCTGAGCGGTGTCTCGGAGAAACTGGAGCACATGCGCAATGGAGAGACGTTTTATGCTGATCAGCAGGTGCTCATCGAGGATTTCGAGGCGTCGATCGCTGCGTTTCGAGCATCGCAGAGGGAGCGGTACGATGAGTACGCGGTGGACGAGAAAGTACTCGAGAAGGAGCTCAAGATGTTTGTCGAGAAGATGAACGACTGGGAAGTGGAAGCGAGCAACAACAGTGGGGACAGAGGAAGGGGAGGCGCGGCTGCTGCTTCTGGGGAAACAGGAAGAGCGATGTCGAGAGCGACCAGCCGAGCCGCATTTAGCAGGGCAAACTCGAAGGAGGTGCTTCGAGGTAGCGAAGACCCGGCAGATGGAGAGCCGAATGCGGATGACGACAGAGAAGTGTCGAACGAGTCGGGTATGATGGCGCGAGTGCGTCGCCTGAACGAGCTGATTCTGCAGTCTGGCGGCACGAATGGGGGATGGGACGACCGAGAGCGCCGGGTGTTCACGTCGTTGCTGCTGAAACACGGACTCACGGACGAGGTGTTGCTCAAGAACCACAGGTTTCAGCACAAGCGCCAGAAGCTCAACAACAACAGCAACAGCAGTGACGACGATGGCGATGATGAGTTGATCGACTTTGAAACACGAGTTGCGCGTTTCTTGCAGAAATGCATCAAGAAGGTCGTGACGAAGAGCGACAAAGCGGTGCGGTGCCATTTCATTTGGTACCTGGATCATCTTCAGCTCGTACAGCAGAAGAAAGACGCGATCAGCGAGTGGAAAAGCAGGAAAGAGCAAGAGCGACAGCAGATCATCCATCAAGGTCTGGTTGAGGACAGTGCCAATGACGATAATAGCGCTGACAGGTCGTCAAGTCGACAGCAAACCGGAGATGGTGGTGGCGAAAGCGTTGATGACGAGAAGAAAGCCTTCCTTGCAGCGACATCCAAAGCGAAGAAGGAGGAACTGTTGCATCAGTGGAGAGAAGAGAAGAGAGCAGGAGTCTACTCTCAGGGGCAAAGAGTGCTCGAAACCCCGTTCCCAACCGTCAAGCTCGTCTCCAGGCTCAGCTCCATCGGTCTCACCAGTAAGCCAACTGTTCTGCCATGTTCCGTTATTTAGTCCCACGAACAGCGCAGCGTAATGCAGTCTTTGTGAACTCGCAGGTCTCGAAAGAATGCTTGATGGAGCGTTCCCGTCAGGCGATCGAGTATGCAAAGGCAAAGCGGCCAAACTGCAGGAGCTGGAGGAGAAGAGGAAAAAGCAGTCTGCGCTCCCTGAACGACCCCAGATCCTAGGAAGAAGTCCTTCGTCATCACCGCCTAGAGACGCGGGAATGGATGGAAACTCAAACCCCGTGCTTTTACTGCAGTCTACGAAAGCGTCCCAGGCGCGAGAGCAGAGCAAACTGGAGCTGAGAAAGAAAGACAGAGAGAGCGCCGACGCCAGAGTGCGCACGACGCGTACATCCCTGGCGCAGGAGCGATCCCGGACGTGGAACTGAAGAGCTTTGGTCACATCCCCATCCAGCCTCGCGCAGTTCCAGTGTGGCGACGGAACATTTAGTGCGACGCGGAGGTGGAGAGAAAGCGTCAGAAGCAGATACTCGCTCTCTCTCACGAACGCATGGCCAATTTCGTTCAGGTACTCTGGATTGTAGCAGAGTTCTATCTGGTGAGCACGACCCTGTGAACATCAAATGCATTAGTTTGTGAGGGATTGAAAGTGTCGCCAAGCACTCTAAACTCAAGCGCAATCGTGTGGAGCAAAATCATCGAGTCCCGGTCGTTCGGCTGTATTTATCATTGTACGCACATGGTGATCAGTGCTGGTGACGGCTGGCACCCACGAGCAAACTCACGCTGGTGGAAGCCATCACGCGCCGCTGATTCTCTCTCTCTCTCTGTCTGGCAGTCTACAGCTCTTCGTTCTTGCGCGTGATCTTGAGCAGCTCGACGTCAAAGACGAGCGTGGCCTTGCCCGGGATCTTTGGCGGCGAGCCGTGGTCGCCGTATCCGAGTCCCGATGGGATCGTCAGCTTGCGCTTCTCACTGAAGAAACCAAACCAAACGCACACAGAGGAAAGATCCCAACACAAACGTTAGAGCTATGCTTGAACGAGCGTGTGCGGAGCGCGCGCATACAAACACAACGCATCTTTCGTACCCGACACACATGCCAATGAGACTGAAGGGTTCGTCGTTGCGGCAACGCGTCGCGAGAAGACACAGGAAACGCGATCAGCAACAGCATGTCAGTTCATCAAAACGATCAGTACACACACATCCAGCGCAATGCGAATTGGCTCGATCGCATATGACGCTTTGCATCTCCACGTACCCTTGGTCCCAGCCCTGCACAGCACGCCAACAAAAAGCAGAGAGACAACAACAGACGCATGGACACCATTAGCCCAAGCGCGATCCAATCCACACACGCAGAGACGCAAACAACAAGACAGCACACAGTACCTTGATGACTTGGCCGGCGCCGAGCGTGAAGTCGAACGGCTGGTTGCGCGGCAGACTCGAGTCGAAGACCGAGCCGTCCGTGCGCAGACTGCCCGTGTAGTGCATCGAGAGCTGGTCGCCCGGCTCGCTCTTCTGCTCGCAGACCTCGGGTCGGAACTTGATGCCGATGCGCAGCTTGGCGTTCGGCGCGAGATCCTCTTTCGCCTGCACGACGCTGGAGGAGGCGGCTGCGAGCGCCAGGAGTGCCAGCAGAGCGGAGCTGAAGGTCTTCATCGTAGCGTGTGAGTGTCGAGGTGAGTTGGGCTCTTGGCGTCCAATTCGCGAATGAATGAGAGCGCTTCTGACTGCCAGCACTTGAAAATGGCATCAGAACTGCCACGCGGCTTCAAAATCGCGATTTTGAAGCTTTCTAGAAATCACGACTGAAGCCAAAATATCGAAACCAACTTCGATAGTGGACAGTGGTGGACGGAGATCGTTTTGGGATGTCCGACAACAAGGACTAAAGTATCTCAAAGAGAGGGCTTCTGCCTCTCTTTAACAGACGGGCGGACGCTCTGGCAGTCTTGATTGGGTGGAATTGGATTTGAGAGTATCCACCAATTTGAGTGGAGAGATTGGTGGAGCTCTCCGAAATGGATACCAACTGGTACAGCTGGTGCACTTGTGCCAACCAAGTGTTCCCATTTCAGTGCGTCGCTTCGTGGATGACTGAGAATGGGATCCTCAGACGTGAGCGATCGTGAAGCGAAGAAGGACGATGGCGAGCATGGATCTGGTGATGGAGGCGCTCAGTGGTGGCGGCAGCGACCTCGAAGCGTGGATCGAGAAGCTGGCACGCATGGTGGTCCGTCAGCAAGGTGGTGTGTGTTCGTGAGGACTGACAGCTGTGGATGTCTGCACCTGACTGCAAAGATCTGCTGATGGCTGACGTTCTTCTCGCTACCTGTGCCCATAATGCGTGCTGCTGCTGAGTAGAGTCCTTGGAGGTGGTGTCTACGCGCGATCAAGATTGTGGCTGTAGCGCATGCGGAGAAGAAGCTCAACGCAGGAGGTGATTTTGAACAAGGGAGTAGGGGACATACGAGCCAGGCATACGCATGTTGACTTTTCACCACGCTCGCTCGATCGCTTGTGAATGCTGCAGCTGCGACGAAGCTGCTCGCGACGTGCAAAGTGCTCATGCGCGATCGCCGAGGGATCGACTCGCTGCTGACTCCCGAGGTGAGGGACGGAACTGCAACTGTGCAACCAACGATGGAGACATATTTTGGGATCTAATGTGTGTGCAGACCTTTGAAAGCTTCTCGCGTCTAGCGCGCGTCACACCTACGACCCCAAGCGACTGGAGCGTCAACGAAGAAAGCGTATCTGAGTCGACTTCTCGATCTCGCCAAGGTGGCGTCGTATTCAAATGGACTTGATGGTGCGCCTCCTAGTGCTAAAGTACTCGTGTATGATTCGGTGCTGCAGCTCCCTGGTCCTGCGTCGTTCCACTTGCTCATGTGGAGATGCGCTCTCGTCTCCTGCGAAGCTCCGTGCGTGATTGAGTCCCTGTGCGGATCCCTCGAAGCATGGCAGCTTCAATACACGGTAGGTGCCTCTTACTCTGCTTGAACAAATCTTAAATTCTCATTTCTCTCTCGCAGCTGGCAACAGAGCGACCCCAATCCCCATTCATCTCCAGCCATACCGTCCAAAAGTCGTCGCTCTTCTACTTTTGAAAGCTCTTCAAGAAATGGATTCGGCGGTGGGCTTCTGCCGCGTGACCCTCAAGGAGCTTTGCACTCTCTTCGTCAGTGCTGCACTTGTTGGTCGCCGCGCCGCCCTGGAACACGAAAAATGCTTCTCCGTCTTGCTCTTGCGACTGGAACCCGCACCACTCCATGAACGCCTCGCACGCTTCAGAGCCCAGCGCTGCGACGTTTTTCACGAAAAAAGGATTGCTTGCGCGGATTCGCTTGAACTTGTCGTCACTTGGGTGCTTGGTAACGTTCTCCAAGTACCTCAGAGCTAGGGGGAAAGAGGACAGAGCTCAACTGTCAGCACCAAGAAGCACCATCGAATGCAATTGAGTAGTGTCGACAAGCACGTACCTGCGGACACTGCATTTCGGCATTGGCTCGCGTCGGTACTCTCCAGCAAGTCTTGTAGCTTCTCCATTTGCTCCCTTTTGATCATCACAAGCCAGCAGACAAAGCAAAATTGGTTAGGTTTGCCCTCAACTGAGAAGAACAAGTTCCCAATTCATCAACGCACCTTTTCAATGTTTCCGGGCTGGAAGCCTCGCCAACAAAAGCCACTGGATCGACCAAATGGTCGCCGACGGAGAACGAAACAGCGCGCACTTCACTCCCAGCTGGCAATTGCACGCGGAAATCGCCGCCTCCACTGCCACCACAGGACACCTGACGTCCGAAGTTGGTTTCAACGCGAATCGAGTCCGTCCACGCACCTTTTCGCCCGCTCACAGCTGTGACGACCTCGTCGGCAAACAGAGTCAGCTGAGCGGTAGGTGACGACGCAGCGCCGTTAGCGTGCGAGTTGCCGACAAGAGGACCAAACACCAAGCTCTCCTCATTCGCTGAAGTATCGCTGCCGGCAGCCTCGTAGACAAACTGGATTCCGTCGAAGAACTCGCCACCCCACACTAGAACAACACATAAGAAACCACTCAGTCAGCACACAAACTGTCTGATACGAAGATGGACAGAAAGAACCGATCGACAGTGAGACTTACACAACACTTTTGCAACACGGTAGCCGAGCTGCGAGGTTGCCGCCTCGATAGTGCACCGCTTGTCGGTGCGTGAGCCGTCCGCTCCAAACGCGCGAAGAGGAGGAGCGCGTACAAACTGCTTCTTCATCGTCTTGCAAAAAGGCGCAAAATAGTCGGTCTCGACCAGCGGCAAGACCGCGAAATGGCTGATCACCGCACTTGCTCTCGGCAAAGCGATGTCGCTGTCGCTTGTATCCGGTCCTTGCAGAGTCACCGCTCCGTGTTCGCTGGAAGCTGCGTTCTGCGGGTCTCGCTCCATCGCAAGAACCTTGGTGGAGTTGATCAGCAGCTGTACTTCGCCCGTCGATCGCAAGAGACCAATGTGAGCGTACGACCCAAACGAAAGCAGCGACGACGGGACATCCACTGTGAACAGCGTCTTCTTCGTCTCGATAGCACGCAGTTCACACGTCAGATCACCCTGTTGCTGAGCACTCGAGGTCCGGAATGCCAGAGTGGTGCGTCCGCCATCGATGACGATTTTCAAGATGTCCGCTTGCTCGAGACGAGTGGAATCTGAATTGAGCAAGTCAATTCGCACGAGGAACGCCATCGCGTAGCTGGCATCTGCTGACGAAAGCGGGAACCTGGCTTCGACAGACTGACCCGAGAGCAACTGCAAGCCGTACGACGCGGTGCCATCTGGATGCGGGATCTGGAAAGGCTTGCGCACAGGGCAGCTCGACTTGTTGAGCACGTGGTTCTCATTTCCCGAGCTGTCGATCAGCCAGCTCGCTCCATTTACGAGCGATTCCGAGTCTTGGAGCTGCAGATACAACAGCGGACGCTGCGCCAATACAAACCAGCGCAGCTCCGACGCGCTTCGTGGACAAAGCAATGACGCTAAGCTCTCGGCAGTGAATCCTTTCTGATTGAACGAACCAACCAGCTGAATCGAGTTTGCGGCATGCGCAGTCATGTCTCCCGGCTTCTGCTCCTTCCGTCCGAGAAGACAGTACGGGTTCAGGCACGACTGGTTGCCACAGCCGAGGATCAAATTCTTGCAAAGCTGCTGAGATAACTCGACAACCGATGCCGCCACCGAGCCTGACTCTGACGAGGAATGGGGTTTCCCATCTAGTGAGTTTTGCTGTTGTTGTTCTCCGTCTTCACTCCGCTGACGCTTCCATTCCGCAGACCCCGACACGCGACCTTGGACCTCTCCAGTCTTCACAGCTCTTCCGCGATCAAGCTCTTCTTGTTCGACTTTTGCGCGCGACTGCAAAACCTCGACGCGTGGACGAGCTAGCGCACTCTGGAGACTCTGGTTCATCTGCGCGATCGTGGATTCGAGCCACTTCTCGCTCACTTCTTGTCGACGCGAGCGCATTTCGTCCCAGTTCTGCGTGTAGCGCCTTGCAGTGTCGACAACCTCTTCGTGCGAAAACGAAAAGATGTACGACAGCTTCTTGCCCCAGCCCACCTCGTACGTCAATGGACAGTCGAGCTGGTCTTCGCAGGAATCGCAGTGCAGCCAGCGCTTAAAGTGCTCAGAGTACACCTCGGTCCACACGTGATCCGTGACGTCCAGCACATATCGCGCTTCGAACCCCATCGCTCGGCAGCAGAGCGTGAAGCAGTTGGCCCATTCGCCGCAACGCCCCGTGCGCGATTCCAGCAGCTTGACAGGATTGTTGTAGCGCGGGAACCGAGTGAGCGAGCTGCACTGCGGGCACTGGTACACTTCGACACGCCCCGCTTCGCCGCTAAACTCTTCTGGTGTGCTCGGGGACTCTGTACGAACAGCTCTCGTGTTGGCGCATCCGCACGCAGAGCACTTCGGCTGGTTCATCCATGAGAAGAACTCGCGCTTGAACCAGTGCAGCAGCTGCATCACGAGCTCGTCCTGGTACGCAGGCATTGGCGACGGGTTTGCACGTGCGCGCTCGTGCAGAATGTCCACGGGAATGTGTTTCAGCGCCTCTGCTTGCATCTGCTTGCTCTCGTACTGGCGAACGTGCTCGAGCGTGCTCTGCAGACGGCTGACCATGCCGCGCTCTCCCTGCTCGTACAACGATCGCAGCATGACTTCGTCGGCTTTCTTCCTGGACTCGGCTGTTGATATCGCGGCTTTCACGCGCTCCGGATCAAAGTCTCCGATGGAAGCCACGTCACGGTCGGCGTGGCGACTGAGAAAGAGACACTCGCCAAACTCGCTGTGTCCCGTTCCCGCATCGCACACAAAGCCACCAAGTGGCGCAACTCTGTACCAGAGATAGATCGGTTGAACAAATGACCCCGACACCCCTTCGTTCAGGTTTCGCGGGATCTTGATGTACGCTGTCGACGATGGAGATGACACCGGTCGCTGGTCTTCGCCAACGACGACTTGGATGTCCGTGATCGCGAAAGTGCAGAGTTCGTCCTCGCTTTTGCGGAAGACTGAGTCGAAGCTCAGCCGAACCGCCGTGCTGCTGCTGTTCCCGCTGTTGCAATTCACACTCAAAGCGTGCTTTAAGGCGCCGCTTGGAGTGGGAGACAAAGACGAAGCATCACCGTGTTGCCGATGATCCACACTGAGTTGCGTTAGAGCTCGATTGCCACCTAAAAAGAGAGAAGGCTCAATTGAGACCAGGAACTCAATACAACGCACCCCATCCAAGCCCCGGCTGCTTGTTAGGCTAGAACAACGGTCGTACCTCGTTTCATGCACAGATACACGTGGTCGCCTGGTGCAGAGAAATTCAGATCCACGGCCAGTTTCGTGAATCCTGGAGGCGCAGGAACGTCGATTTCGCCAGCGACGACCGCGATCTCCGAGACGAACTGCGCTCCGATTGCGTCCACGTTGTTCCACTCCAAGGGCGACACGGGGCGAGCCGCTATTGAAGGGAAAGATACACACAGCACGCAGTACTGTTAGTGCACTCGCCCAACCGATGAACGCCTTCGCATAGATAAATAGGTACACAAAGGACGCACAGGTCGTGCAGGTTTGCGCGCACGCTTGGCAGATCAAACGCGACGAGGCGCTCTGGAACGCTGGCTGCACAACGGGGACGTCCCCAAATGCGCTCTTGGTACAGATTTGGCGCCAGTCTGCTGGCAGCGTCGACAGAAGACTGCTGGGTGGGGAAGAAGAAGATACCAGGAACAAGCGCGGGCGACTCTCGTGTCGACGCACCACAAGCTGCGAAGAGGACGACGATGAAGACGCGCTCAGCAGCTCGCCTTTGCAACTGAGCAGCGTCTGCTCCTCTGGCGCCACACCCACGAGCGAGAAGAGCTGGAACTGCAGCAGCTCCAGCGAGAGCGCGATGTGGCTGTCGTCAGAGACATCGACTTCGATCGCCGCATCGATGTAGTGCCTGGCAGCACGACAAAACAGCGCAAAGAGGAGCAGAGAGGCGTTAGAGGCGTGCTCGGGGACTGTGTCTGCAGTACGCAGGCGTATACGGAGCACAGCGGACGCACTCCTGCTGGTCGAAGACGACTGCGATCTCCATTGTCGTCTCCATTTTGGCTGTGTCTTCAAGTGTGACTTGAAGATCTTAAGGAAGAAGGTTGAGATATGGGATGTACTGTAGCAGGTTCCTGCACATTTTTGCTCATCAAAAATCGACGAGATCTATCACAAAGCAAGTCTCAAAATATGGAGTTGAGTGCGCATTATCGAGTATTGCTATGAGGATACAAGCACTTTCCTAGCGACATGATTGGATAAAATTGTGTCATCATTCAGAGAGTCAGATTCACCAAAATAGTGACGACTCAGGTTCAAAGCACAAGCAACAGCACAAGCAACAGCACTCGCCACTCGGGACGATGAAGCTCGCCAACTCCGCCCTCCTGGCGCTCGTGGCGCTCGCAGCCTCCAGCAGCCTCTTCGTGCAGGCGGAGCCGGACCTCCCGCACGACGCCGACCTGGGCGTCGCCGTCACGTACCTCCCGGACCTCTGCGAGAGCACGAGCAAGACGGGCGACAAGCTCTACATGCACTACACGGGCAGTCTCTACACGGACGGCACGGTCTTCGACTCGAGTCGACCGCGCAACCGCCCGTTCGGGTTCAAGCTCGGCGCGGGCCAGGTCATCAAGGTGCGTACGTGCTGTTGTGGGTTTGTGGGTGAATGCACGCATGGATGGTTTACTTTGTTTCTCTCTCTCTCTCTCTGTTTATGTATGCTTGCGTATATGGTTGCTGCCAAACTGTAATCTGCGCAGGGCTGGGACGAAGGGTACGTGGCGCTGCATGCATGCACGCAGACCATCTTGCTGATACTAGCTCCACAAACTCAGGCTTCTAACACTCACTGCTTGTATTTTCGTGACTTGTTGCTGGAAACACCGCCAGTCTCGGTGGCATGTGCATCGGGTACGATCGCAGGCTCTAAGCCCACCTGTCTGTTTTCATTTCCATCCTCGCTCTTACGCGCATTTTGTATCGGACTGTCTTCTACCCTCTACAGTGAGAAGCGCACGCTGACGATCCCATCGGACCTCGGATACGGCGACCACGGCTCGCCGCCGAAGATCCCGGGCATGGCCACGCTCGTCTTCGATGTCGAGCTCGTCAAGATCTTGCGCGACGGCGCCGAGTTGTAAACTAAGAGCAGTCAAGAATTGCGGAGTCTTGTTGAGCTCTGAAAGACCGAGGGGCGACCCAGACTGAGTGACCTCTCAGCCATCCGCACGTGGATAAAGACGAACGAAATACACAGGTACACTATGCTTGGTCGACTTCACATTGAGAGACCAGAATGGAGTAGCTGGACTCTTCTTTCGACACAACCCACCTGCCTACTGCTGCGAGCAACGCGAGATCGAGAACCGGGGTTGACGTCCTCGCGTCAATACAACCAAGTGTGGCGAGTGAACGCGGCGCGGCGTCAAGCGACGAAGCCACCACCACCACTTCCGAGCTTGGGAGGAGCTCCGATGGTTGCCTCTATTCTCAGATCCTGCTTGTGCATGGACCAAGCCAACGCATTCGAGTAATCCATGCAGGTTGGTTGACTTGCCTCGCACTGTTTCCGATCATTAGAAGCTGACACACAGTGGATCGATACCATCGCCTTTCACAAATAGATGTGGAGAACGAATCCCGCAATCTGTCGCTTTTTCACTGCAAGCGAGTGAGCAGGGGACGCTTCCTATGGAGACGCATGAAAGGTCACTTCTGGTTTTCTTCTAGATCACCACAGCCACTCAGCAACTCAAGCACCGAGTTCACCAAGCGTCACTCCCCACCATTCATCAATCAAGATCCAAGTCCCCACATCCCACCCACAACAACAAGCACCATCACAATGCGGCAGGGGTACTCTGCATCCTGCGTGCGTCCTGTGATGCACGACTCGCCTCTGCATTTCAAGGTCGCTTCTCCCAAAGCCTCGACGTCCTTCTTCGGCGATTCTGACGACGATTACAACTGCGAGAGTGAAGGGAACGATGGCAATGGCGGCGGCAACGTCCTGAGCCAGTTCGCGCGCTTTGTCGGTCGCCAGCGGCTCTACAAGGTGCTGCTGGCCGCGATCGCCGTCGTGTTCGCACTCAACCACGCCTGCCGCTCCGTGCACGAGCTCTTCTCCGTGCGCTACGTGGACGGCAAGC
>JAASFO010000461.1:0-20739 GCA_023333815.1 Globisporangium recalcitrans
AACTCGGCGCCGCACTGCTGTCCCCAGCGCCAAAGGAGAACGATGAGAGCGCCGCGGCCGCGCTGCTGCTGCCGTCTGCGGACAGCGCGCTGTCCGCTGTGAGCGCGTCCTCCGCGTCGTTTCTAGCGCCAAAGAGCACGCAATCGGCCGCCGCCATCGTTGAGATCGACGTCTTCAAGGAGAACGAGCGAGCGAAGGCGCTCCAGGCAGCCGAGAGAGCGGCGGAGCGGCAGAGTCGTAGAGACGGATTCGCGCCGTCGACTGAAGTGGCGAAGAAGCGGATGCGAGTGATGCCGGCAGCAGAAGAGAAGCCGCTCGCCAGGAAGGAGAAGAAGGACGCCAAGGAGCGCGTCAAGGCGCAGCGCACCAAGGGCCAGGCGGGCATCGGCAGCGACTTTCGCTCCTGGAAGTCCGAGACCGAGATGTCCATGCGCCAGCAGTTTGACTGAACAGAAATCGCCAGAGCTGAGAACACACAAAAAGAGGAGAGTTGATCTGCGATGATGAGGATAGTTGCTGGTTCATAATATTGGGTGGCTTTATAGAGAAAGTGATGCTGCTGTCTAGAGCGCCGCGCAGGCTGCAAATGTGGCGAGCACCGCGACGCTCGCGCTGGTCAGGGCGGACGACACGGCGCTGCTGGTGGTCGGCGACGGGGTCGGACTGGTGGTCGGGCTTGGAGCAGCGTCCGCGGCCGCGCTCGTAGCTTTCGGGGTCGTGGTCGGCGTTTGGGTCGTCTGCGCTTCGATCTCGAGGTCCGCTCCAGAGGACGAAGACGCCAGAGACTTGCTCGCGCTCCCAGAGAGAGACGCCTCGGCCGCGACGGTGTCGTCCGTGGCGGGGGCGGGTGTGTCCGCCGCAGCAGAGGAGTCGGTGCTGTTGGCGCCAGGCGCGAGCGTCGCCGGGACCTCCTTGGGCTCGGCGATGCCGCACGCGGTGAAGACGCTGACGATCGCGTCCTTGAACGAGAGCGCGGAGCCGTCGAGCACGAGGTTGCAGCGCGGCAGGCTCAGGTCGCCCAGGCGCTTGACGAGGTCCGTGCACTTGCAGACCGCCTGGCGCTGCGAGCTGGTCGGCAGCGTGTTGCTCGTGAGGTCGTACGTGGAGCTCGTGGAGCAGCTCTTGAGCTCGTTCGTGAGCCCGCCGAAGATCGACTGGCGCTCGCCCTCCGTGCACGTCTTGTACTTGGCGGCGGCGTCTGCGGTGAGCGCGAGCGCGGCGGCGATCGCGATCGTGGCCAGGAACTTCATGGTTTGTGAGACTGGAGCTGCTGTGGGTGAGTGGCTGGGTATCTGGCGTCTTGGAGGCAGATTTGCGAATGAGCTTCTGAGGTTGCGACTGTGAGCACTGAGTGATGTGAGGAGACGGACGAACGAGGGGATCTGTGGTTGAAAATTGAGAGCGCTTGCCAAAGTGGATCCCACTCTTGCCATCAGCTGAACTCACAACAGCATTGACGTTTTTGTATGAGGCTCAGGATGCGCAGCTCCGAGCATACTGAAGGTCATACAAAAAAGAGACGCGTTCTGCCAGACACGTTAGCAATCACCCACACTTTGTTCAACCTCGAAACTCGTTAGAGAGTGGCAAACGCGTGAGTAATGCGAAATGAGAACGCGTCCACTGTACGCGCGTGCCGACCTTCAACCTGCCAGCACTTCACTGGATGCACGTCGCATTAGCTCATGCAGGCACTCGCAGGTTGGTGACTTGCGGTGTGAACAGGCAGGCTGAGGGATACAAAAGCGTTGCTTCTGTCTGTCACTGTGGCGCATCTGATGGTGGCGTGTGTCAAATCACCTCGCTCGCTAGAGTCGCACAAGGGATTTGGTGGTGCTTCGGAGCAGTCGCGTTGCCGCTTGAAGGTCGCGACCTTTCCAGAGACCAGCTGAAGCCCAACAGCTTTCCAGTCATGCCATGCGGCTCTCGCAGGCAGATCCAGCTGCCGATGCAGATGAGATGATCCCCATTGCCCATTCCGCGATCTCCCCGCCAGGACAACCAGCAGCAAAATGGACTCGCTGTTCACGCGCCTGAGCTCGCTGCTCATGGGCGAGCCCGTCCCCGAGACCGACGACGAGCGGATGCTGAGGCTGCGCAACCACTCGAAGCTGCGGCTGCTCACCAAGAGCCAGCGCTCCGTCATCCTCGAGGATCTGGAGCGCGCGATCCAGGCGCTGCGCTTCTTTTTGCAGACCAAGCGCGCGGGCGGCGCCAGCACCAACGACTAGGACGACGACGAGGGTAACCTCTCGCCCAACAGCTGCCAGACCGCGATGATGGAGTCCACAGACGATCCCGGACGTCGTCGAGGCGTGCTTTTGCTACTTGTACGAGAGCATCGACACACCGGGGCTGTTCCAGGTGCACCTGCACGCGGATCACGTGATGGAGTTGCGCGACACGATCGAGGAGCTCGGCGGGTTCCACAAGAAGATGGCGGTGAACACGCACGAAGTGGCGGCGATCCTGCTGCAGTACCTCTGGGAGCTGCCGGACTCGCTGCTCACGGAGGAGCGCCTCGAGAACTTTCTGGCGTGCGGCGGCAAGAGCGAGGACGGCATGATGAGCGAGGACGAGAAGAAGATGCTGCTGCGCGTGCTCGTGAACGACCTGCCGTGGTACTGCAAGCCGATCCTCGAGCGGCTGTGTCACCTGATCATGGTCGCGCTTGAGCCCTGCCACGCTGAGAAGGACGGACTGACCATGTTCTCGCTCACCAACTGCCTCGGACCGATCCTGCTGCGCAAGACGCACGGCTTCCGCTTCTGCGAGTACGAGGATCTGACGTTCCACAAGTACCCGGTCGGGTACCAGAACGCGAGCTCCGTGCGCTTCCGCTTGATGCCCGATGGTGAGGGTCTCGGCGGGGATGACTACAGCGGCTGGACTTGCACTGGATCCACTCGGGGGCGACGCAGATGGGCTTCCAGCCGGTTCTGGACGCCACCCGCAGGCAAATGGGCTGGTTGCTCGAGCAATCGCCCGCGAGCGTCGAGGACATGTGGACGAAGTGGATGGAAGTGTGCGAGCAGCACGCGGTCAAGTACACGCCCATCTTCTCACCCGGTACCAACAGCAGTGGCAACAACAGCACAGGGGCGATGGCGTCTTCCGAGAGCGACGACCTGGTGGAGCAAATGCTGCTGCATCTCGAGGAGAAAGAAGCAGAGGCAGCCATGGCAGCAGCAGAGAGCTCTGCGTCTGAGACCCAAGAGCTGCAGCTTCAGCAAGAGCAGGCGGTGGTCCAGCAGCGGCAGGAGCAGCAGGAGCAAGTCGCTGGTGGCGCGTCCGTCAGCGCTGCTGTCTCAAATGCGAAGGAAGAGCCATTGAGTCCCACATCGGGGTCGCCTTTACCGCAAGAACGAGAAGAGTCGTCGCTCGCCAGTGTGCCGGTCTCGAACGAGCTCGCACAAGCCTACTGAGTGAGGTGGGTCTCTGCACAGCACGCTCGCTCAATGGCAGCCTTGACAATGTTCGCTCGGATATGTTTTTCTCACTCTAATTATTTTGTTTATCGTTCCTCTCTGCCGCTCACTCATTCGTCTACAACACATTTTGTTTCCATGCTTTTCTGCTTTTCCTGTTTGGACACATCCTACACTTTCGTGACCTCCTTCGGGTTGCCGCTGACGATGTTGGTCGCGTGCTGCACGTAGATGGAGCCGCCGCTGCGCGTGAGCTTGCCCGCGTGATGGCGGTCGCAGCAGCCGCCGCCGTTGCGCGCGCTCCAGAAGCAGAGGTACGAGTAGAGGTTGAACTTGGTCGGGATGTGGTCCACCACGTAGCGGAACGCGTCCTCGGCGCTGCCTTCTTCGAAAGGGTACTCGATCCACTCGTGCTTGCTCAGACGCGCGTTGTTGTCGCGCTCGCCGATCATGTGGTTGCACGTGTTGAGGTAGACGAACGGTCGGTGCGAGTCCGCGCGCATCTTCCAGTCGCCGTACGCCACCTCTAGGCGGTAGTGGTGCATGAGCGAGAACCAGTCGCCCACGTTCTTCTTCGCGCCTTGCGACCACTGCTGCTCGCCGCCGTGGTCCTGCGAGAAGACGCTCGCCCACGGCGTCGCGGACGTCGCGTCTAGGTTCACATTTCTATAGAGGGAAGCAAGATTGCAAACAGATCGTGAGTCCGCCATTCGTCAGCGCGTACTTGAGCGCATTGAATGGCCATGGATCGCACCTGAACTCCATGTAGTTGATGTCTGCGGTGCGCTTGTATGTTCTCCGGTTGAACGTGCGGTAGAGGATCGTGGCGCACGTGTTCTCCGACTCCTCCTTGACGCGGTTGTACGACGACTCGCCCGCGAACACGATGCAGAGCTTGCAGAAGAGCAGCCCCGAGTCGTCCTGGCGCTCGAACTGGAAGAACACCTTGACGAGCTGGTTGTGGTTGGCGATGTCCACGTCGGGCTGCACGAACACGGGCAGGCAGCGCCGCAGCCACGCGACCTCGGCATCTGTGGCGCTCGAGCCGTGCGCGGTCGAGCCCAGCACAGACGGGCTGGCGCTCTCGCTCATCTCGCGGTACGCGAACGACACGTCCGCGTTGGTGCTGATCGGAGCAATCGCGGCGCTTGGTGCGGCGCAGCAGCTGAGGCGAGGCGAGAGAGACGACCGGGTCTGTCTGCGTCGCGTCGAGTCGATTGCGCACTCGCTGCTGCTCTTCTCTGTCGGCGAAAGGGCGGGCAGGTGTGGGGGAGGGGGTATCTATAGAAGGACGGCCGCGCGCGCGCGTCTTCTGCTGCCAAGCGTCCGCTCGTCGCGAATGGAGCTCTTCGCAATGCGAATTGGTGATGATGCAAATGAGCTGAACAGCAACGATGGAACTGGGCTTTTTGGATCGTAACGCAGACTGAACATCATCTCAGGAGAGTTTTACGGGACAAATCCCCTGTTTCAAGTTCAATGGGGGATCGAAATGGGTACACTTCGGGACAAATGAGGATGATCTGTCGATCTCGTTTGGATTGAGGTGTCGCGAAGAGCTTACCAGCTGCATTTCATTCACCTCATGGAGTGTGTGTCAGTTCTCGCATCAAGGTGTCGGGAAGAGCCCATTGCCAGCAGCTGCAGCGTCCGGAACGAGCCCACCGCCGCCGCCAGTAGCACCAGCTCCTCCTGCCGCATGCTGCTGCTGCATCTCTTCGCTCAAGTGGCTCGTGTGGAAGCTCAGCACGACAAACACCCAAAAGTGGATCAGCGCAATGTAGCACAGCATTCCCAGCCGCGCGAACGGGTAGCTCAGGAACACACGGCCCAGAAACATCAGCCACCGATCGAGCACGTCCAGCGCGGTGACCATGCGGCTGCTCCGCTCGACCACTGGCGCGACCCTGGAGATCATGTTTGCCATGCGGTTCGGGCGAGAGCGAGCCCCAGCAGCACTGCGCTTGCCCGCGGGCGTCGCCATCTCCATGTCCAGGACACCGCCGTTGCGCTCGATCTGCGCCAGTCGCTCCTCGGCGCTCTGGCTTCTGTTCTGCGCATCCGCGAGACGAACTTCCAGCGTCGACACTTTGCTTCGGAGCCCATCAATGGTTTCCTGCTTCTCGACCAGACGATTCGTGAGCGTCTGTATTCTCGACTCTGTCCCGGCAGCGCCAGCGGCAGAGTGGCTGCTTGACGCGACTTGGTTCAGCTGCTCTTTCAGCTGTCCGATCTCGCGTTGTGCGACAAAGAGTTGCTGCGACGCGCTCTGCTGTGCCCCTTCGAACGCCTGCTTCACGCGACGGAGCTCCTCATGGAGCGCGATGTTCTCCTGCTTCTGGATCTCGTTCTTTCTCGTTTCGTCATGAAGCGTCTTCTTTGTCAGCACAAGCGTCTGCTGCGCTCGTCGGTAGTCTTCGTTCAGGGTTGAGAGCGCTCCGTTCGAAGCGGTAAGAGCGCCGTTGCCAAACTTGGAGTTGCTTCCAGGTCCACTGGAGGATCCTGGATATGCGCTTCCGCCGTTTGCTGCCATTTCTCTTGCTTTCGCGAGCTCCTTTTCTAGTTTCGCGACGTTGTTCCCGAGCTCCGTGCTCGTTTTCTCCAGCTGTGACTGCCGCGCAAACATCGACATCTTCGAGTGCTCGTGCTCTTTCTTCAAGTTGTTCATTGCTGCCAGCGTGTCCTCCAGTTCTGCGCGTAGAGAGACAATCAGCTGCTCCGACTCGTTGTTTGCAGACGCTGCGCTCGTCCAGAGACTGTCCTTCGATTCGACCGCCTTCGCTAATTCGGCTCGTAACGAGGCGATTTCTAGTGTCTGCAGCTTTTTCGCTTCCTGAAGCGCCTCTAATTCAATAATCGCTGTCTGGGCTTGCGCGCCTTTGAGCTCCAGCGCTTGGACAAAGTTTCGCTCGTCCGCGTCTTTCTCTTGATGCACCCGAGCCAACTGTAGACACAAAGCCGCAGTCACATACACACAAGGTGAGCGCTTTGACAGAGCGTTCCGTGTCCATCCACGACGCGCTCATACCTCTTGCTGGACTTCTGCGATCTTCTCCTTGCATTCTTTCTCGAGCGCCTCGATCTCTTCTTCGTACACTCTCAGACTCTTCTGCGTAGCCCCGAGCGCCTTCTCCTTTGCGCGGAGATCGGCTTTTAGTCGCACGAGCTCCTTGCGCAGGCGACTGCACTCTTCTTCAACGGACGTCGGAGCCCCCGACGAGCTCCGCGGCGGCGAAGGGGAAGGCAGGTTTCTTCCCAACCCCTCTTTACCAGATCCAGAGCTCGGCGGAGTGTTTCGCACACGAGGAAGAGCGACAAGCTCTGGCAGCTGTTCGTCCATCTGCGCGCATAGTAAGAGCAGTTAGGACGGTAACGCGTAGATACACATCACGTCTTCACTGGTGTCAAATGTACCTGTGGCGTGGCGTTTTCGGGCTGTGTATCTTCGTGAAAAGCGTGCTCGTCCCCTCTGCCATCATCGCTGTCTCCGTTGTTGCTCGCAGTAGCAGACACAGCCTCTGCGGCTTGCGAAATGCGGCTCTTGAGCGACGAGAGCAGTCCTTCCTCCTCCTGCACTTGCTCTTCATCGTCCGACTCGGCACCTGTGTCATGTGAAAAGTCAAAGAAAGCGAGACAAGAACCACGAGAAGGAGCTCAATACGAAAGTGCAGCATACAGCGCTGGTGACAGCCTGCGCACCTGAGAGCGTGAACGCGGCGTGCTGGTCGACGGACTCGAGCAGGTTGCCCGCCAGCTGCAGGGAGCTGTTGACCCAGTTCATCTTCCTTTCTCTCTTTCTCTTCCAGCTAGAATTTGCAACTAGATTGAAGCGGACGTACTGCACCACTTCTGCAAAGTGCGGCTACCTCGCGCGAGTGACAGGCTGCTAAAATAACCTCGCGTCGTTTGGAAAACACCAAGGTTTTTCTCACACGAGCCAATATTAGCGCAAAAGCTCTATTCTGCGAGCGTGTCAAAGATTAAAGGAGCGAAATCGAGCGGCAGCGAGAGGCATGGCGAGCACGGCTCCAGGTACGTCCGTCCGTCCATATGCGTCTCTCTCTCTCTCTCTATGCACATGCGTTTCCCTCTGTGTGCAGATCGCTATCCACCAGCCATCTAACGCCTCTGGGTGCGCTCTCTTCATCTCTCTGCAGAGGACGTGATCGTCCTGGACGACGACTCCACGGACGAGGAGGTGGCTGTCCGAACAACAACCGATCAAGCAGCTGCAGACAAGACCGGCATCGCCACCGCAGCAGACAGCGACGCGCCGCCGACCAAGAAGCCGCGAGTGGAAGCAGCTGGGCAGGTTGTTGCGAGCAAAACTGTAACTGGACGCTCAGGTAAGCATTCGGTGGTGGCGACAGCAGCAGCGACGGGCAGCAATAGCAATGGAGACTCGGATTTCGAATACATCCCCGGCAGGTTGAGCGGGAAGGGCAGCATCAGCCACCGCGAGGGAGTAGAGCTGACCGCTAATGCCACCGACGTAATCAGAGTCGTAGACCAAGAGCAGTCCCGAAGGAGTCGGCGCTCGTTTGCCGACACGCTCTCGTTCAGCGAGCTGCAGGCGCAGCAGCGCGCGCTCGAGTACCTGCGGGCTCTCGCGCACAGGAAGGGAATGAAGAAGCCGCCTTCACAGCAGAAAGGCAAACCAAAAGCCCCAGTCCCGGTTGCACCAAAGCCAGCTCCCAAGCCAGCGTCACCGTTATTTGCTCCAAATCCAGCGACCACTGCTCCTCGTCCCATGCAGCGTGCAGGCGTCAAGCCGATCCCGACCTATGAATCTGATTCGGACTCGGACTTTGAGCCAACGCCAGTGAAGACGACAGTCAGTCGCGCGAACCCTGATGTGATTCCCGTCTCACCTGCTAACGAGAGCAAAGCGCGCACTGCTCCAGAGGCAATCAGCATTGGCAGTGATGACGACGACGACATTTTCAGCGTGCTCTCTGCAGCCTACGAGAAAAGCAGTCTGTTCCCAAAGAAGCCATCGAGTCAGACCATCGTCGGAGCTACTCAAACTCGCGCTGCCAAGCCAAAGCGGAAGCGACTGAGCAGTGTCGCAAAGAAAAGTGACGAGCGAAAGAGCTCCTCGTCTTCGGGTTCCAAAAGCCAGCCTGCCGCGTTCAAACAATCGGAACCGACCGTGATCGTTTCCGATATCCTGCCATCCAGACGAGACATCTCGAACACGGTCATTCACAACACGTCGTGGCGTCAGTGCTACTTTGACGTCGCGCCTGTCAATTTGCTTCCGTCGAGTACAGGACATGTGTGGCCGTGTCTGATGTCCAAGAGTGATCCACCGCTGACAGCTTTTGGTACGTTGCTGCTCTATGAATGAATGCATATCTTGTGATGAGTGGAGGCTTGAATGCCCAGAGAGAGAGAGAGAGAGAGTGCTGCTGCTGAGCGTTGTCTTCGTCTGCAGATACAAGTGAAGAGCTGGAAGAAAAATGCAAGATCCTGTCGACATTTGGGAAAGGAAACCCGTGTGTCTCGTCGATGATCGCTCTCGAGACCGACCAAGACGCCATGCAGGAAGCGATGGACAAGCGAGTGGCGCTCTTGGTGGAGCACGAACTCCCGAAGATTCAAGAATGCTACCGATCGAAGACAACCTCGATCTTGAAAGAGGCGCGCGCTCAGGTTAGCGAGTTTCTTCGCGACCGCGAATTGCACCAAGTGGAAAGCCGCAGTCCATCGTGTAGGTTGGATTGGTGCTGTTCAGTGGGATACTTTAGCTGGTTGACTAGGAAGATGCTGACGTCTCGTGCGCTTCGTTACAGGGAACGTGCACAAGCTCAAGGTTGATCCAGTCGAGCGCTTCCTCATTCGCCAAATGGAAGTCCCAGAAGTTATTCCTCCATCTGAGTACTCCAAGCTCAGGTATTTCGTGGGATACGACGAATCGAATGCCCGTGACACGCGAACGCCGAGTTCCGCCTCGCGATTGTGCAAGTTCTACATGCAGAGCAGATCGACAACGTTTATCGGTATCAAGAGCAGCATTCGCGTCGAAGACGATCCGATTTTGCGGTATATTCCGTACTTTGGTGACAACGAAAGTGGGGAAGAGATTGACGTGAAGCAGTATGAGAAGATCCGATCGCAGGAAGCGAGTCAGCGCAGTGGGCTCGACGGTGAAGTCAACGAGTACTTTCTTCGCTTCGTGGTAGCAGACTGCGGCGACTCGCCCCCGGTTTTCACCGCGCTGAAGAACGTGTACGGGTTCAACCAAGCTTACACGGATTACAGCGAGATCAAGAACGACTTTGATGCGAGGCGCTTGACGTCCCGGCGCATCGAGGCTGCGAAGTCACTGGTTCTCGAAGAGAAAGTGCCGGAAACCGAAGCCGACTCGCACGCCCAGCTCACAAACCTTTTCAAGGCGACGTCTGCATTCGGGACTTCAGCAGATTCGGGGAAAAAGCCACTCGAAGAGCGCCTCGCGCCGCCTCCGACGTACTTTGAATCGAACCTTGCTCGACGACGCACCGATCAACGGGCGAGCAGGCTCGGGCTGCGGTCAACGGACGATTTTGCTGAATTGTCGGTGCATTATCGCGACCTCTTTTGCAGAATGTGCTACAAGTACGACTGCCACGAGCACGGAATCGAGCATCCGCAGGCGATCCGACGTGCTGACCCGATCAACCCACCGCTGCGTCTGTCGCCTGTCGCATTTGCCCTTTTAGCCGATTCAGCAGAGGGGAAGAACGATCAGGAAGAAGAAAAGTTGTCGGCAGCCACAGCGGATCAGACCGAGTCGAATGTGGTCGAGATCGTTTCGCCCGACAATTCCGTCGAGAATGTTGAGCTTGAGGATGAAGACAACAACACCGATGAGAATGAATCTGTAGGCTCCGGTTTGGCGTCGGACAGACGTCGCTCTGCGCGCTCTCAGACCAGAGCCAGCACGATGGCGACTGCATTTCTGGACGGTTTCCCTCTGACGGAGAAGATCAGCAGACCGTCTCGTCCATCGCGGGCGAAAGTGGTTCGAAAAGTCGCTGACGAGTCGGAATTCTTGGACGACTCGCACTGTGCGATGGTGAGTTCGAAGGTGAGTGTTTTTCTTGATGCAGTTGACGCGTGCAGTGATACGTGCTGGAAAGCTGGCGTTGCTGGCTCGTCGTCAGCTGAGACCAAGGTGGAGATTTCTGTCAACGGTAAAGACGAGAGCCTGAAAACAGACCGCCTGGACGTCGCTAGCATCAGAAGCGGTTTGAGCCCTGTGGAGCTGGTTCTGCTGCAGAAAACGCGAGACGCGGTTGGTGACAATCCGTGCATGATCGCTTCGATCGTGAAGTCCGTGTCGTGTAAGGATCTTCACAAGTACTTGGAAACCGAGAACCAGAGCACGTCGCGTGGCACCGGGTCAATGGACGAGTCTGCTTTCTCTCCTGATGTTCGAGCGAACAAGAACCGCAAGCGCGGACGCAACACTGGGAATAACAGCCGAGAACTCTTGAAACGGACTCGAAACCAGCGGCTGAAGGAGAAGGGGTCGAACCACGAGTACGAGCCGTGCAACCACGATGGGGTGTGCGATTCCAGCATTTGCTCCTGCATGACGCGCGACCACATGTGCGAGAAAGCGTGCTCGTGTTCACGTGATTGCCCAAACAGGCAAGACGCACAGGCACGATCGATCTTGACTTTGTCGACATGTTTGCACTGACTTTCGTGATGCACTCGTTTTGTGGTGCAGGTTTCAAGGGTGCCGGTGCAGCATGGGAAACTGCCGCACCAATGCGTGTCCGTGCTTCGTGGCGATGTGCGAATGCAACCCGGACGTGTGTTTCACGTGCGGAGCCAGCGAAGTTCCAGCTCTGATTTACAATGAAGAACTACAGAGTCGATCTGCGGTGGAGCTGGGCATCTGCTGCAACGTGAACCTGACGCGCGGGATCCACAAGAAGCTTGGCGTGTCGTTCTCGACAACCCATGGGTGGGGCACGTTCACCCGCGAACCGATCAAGCGTAGCGAGTTCATCTACGAATACAAGGGTGCGATCATTTCTCAGGACGAAGCGGAGCGCCGTGGCAGCATCTACGACAAGAACGCGATCAGTTTCCTGTTTGACGCGAACGAGGACGCCGTGATCGATGCGATCCGCAAGGGCAACAAGAGCAAGTTCGCCAACCATTCGAACATGAACCCAAAGTGCAAGGCGAAGATCTTCCGCGTGGGCGGCGAGCACCGGGTGGCGATCTGGGCACAGCAGGACATCAAGCGCGGCGAAGAGCTCTTTTTCAACTACGGCTACAGCGGCGAGTCTGCGCCGGACTGGAGCCAGCTGCGCATCAAGGACTCGCATCGGAGCTCCAAAAGCTGAGAGCTGAGAGCTGAGAGCTGATGAGCTGATGAGCTTCAGGAGGTTTTCTATGTAGGGGACCGTAAAAAGGGGTTGCTTCTTGAATAGAGGTCCTGTTTAAATGGATACCAATGTTGTCGAAACCTGTGAAAGAGGATGCATTGGTTCCGAAACCTCCAGTAAGGAATGCAATGTGCTGCAATCATTTTCGAAGGTTTTCCATCCAATTTACTATTCCTCACCTCAATAGAGGAGCGTTCTTGTGCTTGTGCGATTCCTCATCAATCACTTTCGTGATTCTGCTCACTGGCAATGGCGTCAACAACTGCGGCACTCGCGTCGCCCGAGCCCGCGTCGGCTGTGGCGCTGCAGCAGCAGCAGCAGCTGAGCGCGGGCGAGACCTCGGTCCACACGCGCAAGAGCAAGAAGCTCGTGGCCGGCGCGCTCTCGGGCATGATCTCGGCGCTGGCGTTCCAGCCGCTGGACGTGCTGCGCACGCACCAGCAAGGCGCGTTCGGCAGCGTCATGAGCACGAAGACGCCCTCGGGCTCCGTCTTCCAGCACATCCTAGACGACCACCAGCGCCAGGCGGCAGTCAAGAAGCAGCTCCTGCAAGAGCAGCAGCTGGGCACGCGCATGCGCGCGATGTGGCGTGGCACGTCGTCCACGCTCATCCGCGTCGCCGGCGGCGCCGGACTCTACTTCACGACGCTGGACCACTGCATGACCATGTTCCCCACGTCGACGATCAACACGTTCCTCTCCGGCGCGTTCGCGCGGACGTTCGCAGGCTGCGTCATGTCTCCGTTCACGATCGTGAAGGCGCGCATGGAGTGGCAGGCGCCAGGCACGTACAGCAGCAACTTGCAGGTCTTCCAGCACGTGCTCCGCGACGAGGGTGTGCGCGGACTGTACCGCGGGATGGTGCCGACGCTCATCCGCGACGTGCCGTTCTCGGGTCTCTACGTGCTCATCTACACGCGCCTCAAAGCCGTGCTGGAGCTCGAGTTCCCGCAGGCGCCGACCTACGGCGTGCACTTTTCGAGCGGTGTGGTCGCCGGTGTGCTCGCCACGACCGTCGTGCACCCGGCGGACGTGGTGAAGACGCGCATGCAGCTGTCGATCCTGGACAAGGGAACGCACGGGGAGCTCACGAACGTCAAGAATTCTCTCAACCTGCGCCAGACGGTGCGCAAGATCGTGAGCGAGGAGGGCTGGCGGGGCTTCAAGAAGGGCATCGCGCCGCGGGTGCTCAAGCGCACGCTGTCGACAGCCGTCACCTGGACCATCTACGAGCAGCTCTCGATCCGGTAAAAGCAGAGCCCCAAAGGATAATAGACCTCCTATCTATCTATGTGTGTGTGAATATTCACAAAACGAGACATTTTGGACTTTTAATTACGTAGTGCTGGCTGCAGTTGGGTTCTTTATGGATTGGGAGGTCGACTATCTCGTGATGATCGGCGTGAACGCGGAGAACGGCTCACGACCCGAGCCGTTCAGACCGTTCGGACCGCGTTTCGACGATCCGTTCAAGCCGCCAGCTGAGACCGCCCCGCCGTTCGGCTTGTCTCCGTTCGGGTTGCTCGACCCGTTCGGGAGGATCGTGAACGAATTGGACGACGACGCCGCACTGCCATTGAGAGGCTTCGCCTCGCCAGCCACTGGAGTTAAGGACGCCGCAGCGAACTGGTACTGTCTTGTCTCCGCGTGCTCCTCTTCGTAGGAGAACTCCAGGCGCTCTGCTTCGCTATGGAGACCATCGTTGTTGTTGAACTCTATGGGCTCCGCCGCTACTGCTGCTGTTGCCGACGCCGCGCTCTCTGCCGACCGCGTCGCCTTCTGCTGGCGCTGCTTCTGCTCAAACGTCATCTGCGCCTCGAGGTCGACCGACGCCACGTTCTCGCTCATCACCTCTTCGCTGAACTCCCGCAGGCAGTTCGAGTCGGTGTCAAACGTGAGCGGGATCGACCCGAGCGTGCCGTCGAAGCGGTTCTTGCGCACGTCGAGCTTCGAGTTCCCGCGCGTGCGCTGCAGGATCAGCACGTTGTCGGCTTCCTGCGTGGCCTTGGCCGTGCCGAACACCGACGTGAGCGTCAGGTCGATGTCCTCTTGCTCCTTGCGCGGGTGGATCACGAGCGTCAGGTGGACGTTCTTCTGCGACGCAAACTTGCGGAACTTGTCGAGCGCGGCGTCCTGGCGCTCAAACTTGTCGAACCCGCGGCCCTGACCCGCCATCATGAACTGGATGTTGTCGAGCAGGATGTGCTGCACGTCGTACGCGTACACGGCGTACTCCATCGCGTCCAGCACTTCGTCCACGTCCGTGCTGCCAAAGAACCGCATAAAGTACATCGGCAGCGCCTCAAACCTGTCCGCCGCGCCTTCGAAAGCCTTAATGTCGCCCTGGAGGCTGCGACCGGCCAGCTGGTTGAGCATTTTGTGGATCAGCCGCGTGTTCTTGATCTCAAACGAGCCCCAGAGCGTGCTCACGCCCTGACCGCAGAGGTCGATCGAGAGCTGACTCAAGAGCGTGGTCTTGCCACAGCCCGTCGGACCTGTGAGCACAGTCACTTCGCCCATGCGATGTCCTTTCAGCAGACGGTTCAGAGACGGCAGCGAGCGCGACTGCACGCCGCATGCGCGCAGAGGGTTCAGAATTTCTTCGTACACTTCGCGTCGCAGCTCGTCAAACGTGGTGATCTGACTGTGCGGGATGCGCTCAGCCGCACTCACCATCTTTCCAAGGTCCATGCCTGCCAGCAGCGCGTCATTTGCGTCTTTCACTGGTTTCGCAGCGTTGGCTGACGGACGGACAATGTAGCAGCGCGTGACGCCAATCTTGGACGCGAACTTCTCCACGTTCGCCTGGCCCGAGGCGTCGTTGTCCATCCACAGGTAGATCTTCTTGAATCGTTCGAGCAGCGGCAGCACGCTCGGCGGCAGCGACTGGCAGCCGTTCGGGAGCGAGATCGCGGGCATCCCCGTCGCCTGGTGCACGGCCATGGCGTCAAACTCGCCCTCCGTGATCACAATCTCCTCGGAAGAGGTCGGCACCGTGTTCCAGCCGAAGAGCCCCCAGCTGCCGCCTTTCGGCACGAGGCGCTGCTTAGACTTGTCGTCGACCGCGCGGATCTTGAGGCGAATCACGTTGAAGAGGTTCTTGTCGTCGGAAGTTGCCGACTCAGATGAAGATGACGAGTCGGTGTCACAGATCACACCCATCGCGTCCAGGTCGTGTTGGCGAGCCATCCACGGGAACGAGATGCACTTCGAGGACACCTGATCGCCGTTCTCGTCTCGGAACGGCTGCTCAATTGCGCCGACGCCGTACTTCTGCAGCACTTCGCGCTTGATGCCGCGCTTCTCGGTCAGATACGCGAGCACCGACGTGAACTCCGAGTCTTCCAGCAGGTTCTGCTGGATCGCCATTGCCTTGGCGTTGTCCAGCGCTTGGATCACTCTCGCTGGAGCTGCGTCTGCGATGCTGGAGCCACCGCCGCCGTGCATCACGCCATCCATTGAACTGACTCCGACATTGCTCTGAAGCTAAATGGGAGGCAACGCGCAACAACAAGAAAGCAATCAGCACCACTAACAACATCTACAGCGGTAGCGAACGCTGAGTGCTACCCACCTTGCTCTTGAAGTCAAACCAACTGCCGGATGCGCCGCAGCGGTGGCACTTGTACACGCCCTGCGCCTTGTGCACGTAGAGCTTGAAGATGTTGTCCGCCTTGCCGCGCGTGGGGTGGCAGAACGGGCAGTCGCGCACGACAAAGTGCGTGTCGGTCTCGCGCGACACGAGCTTCTTGCGGCTGAGGAACGACGCGACCTCCTGCGGGTCCTCCAGCTGGTAGTAGCTCGACACGAATGTGTTGCGGTTCGCCTGCACACCGGTCGAGAGCGTGCGGAGACCGTCGCACGCGTGGCTGTTGCTGTTGATACGTGCGGCGGTGGCGCGCAGGGTGGCGCCGGAGCTGCTGGTGCACGCGGGGACGAGTGTCGCCAGTGCGCGCATGCAGCTGCGCGAGCTGCGGACGCCGAACGCTCGCATGGTCGATCGCCTGACGCTTCTTGCCTGTCTTCCTCTGCTATTGGACTGATCAACACTTTGCGACCTGCTCACTAGCCAATCAAGAAATGCATCAAGAAAAGCTCCGATGCCGTGATTGGCTCAAAAAGGGTTCGCAAGAAGATACGATTGGCCTGATTTTTAGTCAAATGGGCGTATCACTGGCTGAAATTGGCTGGTCGCGGCTCTATCAGACTCAAAAGTGAGCTCTTCGAAAAGACAGTCAGTCATTCGAGACACTACAGGTTGCAGGGACAATGAGTGGCGTGAAGCAAGTGGCGACGGCGGCCACTGTGGACGCCTCGAGCCAGCTGAAGCAGCAGAGCAAGAAGCGCAAGAAGCGCTCGGGGCGCACCGAGACCACCTTCGTGGGCGGATGGAGCAAGGTGAATCTGGAGGACGTCCAGGTCGAGGGCTTCGAGGACGGATGCGCCTTCGAGCTGGAGGAGATGACAGGTGCGTGGCATTTGCAGCAGCCGTATTAGCATGTTTGAGCATTGCCGGCAGTGGCGTGCATGTGCCTGCTGTGCTAATAGTGATTGTGTGCTGGTGACTTCTGTAGACTACCAGTTGGAGAAGACCGAGTCGGGCGGACACATCCTCGTGAGCAGCCAGCGAACGGCCGTGAGCCAGTCAAAGAAGAAGAAGCGCAAGAAATCCAAGGCGAAGAAAGAGACAGAAGAGCAGCAGCCACCCGCTGAGGATGGGGATGAAGCCGGTGATGAAGAGGCTGCTAATGATGACGAAGAAGAAGTCGTCGAAGTGAAGAAGCAGCCAGTCGTGGCGAAACCAGCGAAGGAAAAGAAAGCGAAGAAGCCAAAGCAGCAGGCGACGACGAACGAGAAAATCGCAGTACCAGTTGCTCCGACGCGAGTGGCGGCGGCGGATCTTCCCAAGTGGAACAAGTACAAACTCCACAACACGCTCACGCACTCGCTGAAGCAGTCGGGCTTCTTGACTCCGACGCGTATCCAAGAGCAGACGATCTACCCAGCGCTCGTGGACAACCGCGATGTCGTGGGTGCTGCGCCAACTGGCTCCGGTAAGACGCTGGCGTTCGGGCTCCCCATTTTAAGCCAATTGCTGTTTGAACGCGAGCAGAAGGGGTACAAGAAGGACTGCAAGGCGTTGATTTTGACGCCAACGCGCGAGCTGGCGCTCCAGATCCACCAGCACCTGGAGAAAATGGTACCGAACCGCGAGATCGGTATTGTGACGCTGGTCGGCGGCATGGCGATTCAGAAGCAGAAGCGCATGCTGACGTACTCGCCCGAGATCGTCATCGGCACGCCTGGTCGTCTGTGGGACATGATTGACCAGAACCACGTCCACTTCCAGGACCTGAACAACACGCTGCGCTTCCTCGTGGTTGATGAAGCCGATCGCATGCTGCAGACGGGATCGTACCCAGAGGTGGAGAAGATCTTCGACGCGTTGCGTTTTCAGCCAAAGAACCCGGCGTCAGAACTGGCGGACATGTCGGACGACGACGAGGAGGAGGAGAATGACGAAAACGATGATGGCGAACAGGCTGACTCCAAGTCGTTCCAGAACGGCGCGAAAGTGGTCATGCTGGCCGACGTGTTGAAGATGCAGGCGAAGCAGAAAAAGCAGGAAGCAGCCGGACCTGAGGTTCCTCAGAAGCAAGATCAGAAAGCGGACGCAGAGCCCTCACGCACCGTGCGCCAGACGTTCTTGTTTTCTGCTACGCTGACGATCCCAGAGGGCGGACGCTTCCAAACCGGCAAGAAGAAACACCGCCACGCGCTCACAGTGCTCGAGAGCGTCATGAAGCGCGTGGGTCTGCGCGGCAAACCTGCGGTCGTGGATCTCAGTATCGATGAGAGCGCCGCGGCCGCGTCGTCTGGAGCGGACACGGAGGCGCGACGAAAGAAGCAGCTGGAGAACGTGGCGCTGTCGCTCCCGGCTGGACTGGAGCTCTGCCAGCACGAAGTCTCGGACTCGACGCGCGACAGCTTCCTGTACTACTTCCTGACGCAGTACCCTGGACGCACGATCGTGTTCCTGAACGCGATCCACCAGGTGCGCCGACTGGCGAGTCTGCTGACGCTGCTCAACCTGCCAGTGTTTGCGCTGCACGCCGAGATGCAGCAGCGCCAGCGTCTGAAGAAGCTCGACAACTTCCGCGCGCACGCCAAGGGCATTCTGGTCGCGACTGACGTCGCCGCGCGCGGTCTCGATATCCCGAGCGTCGACTACGTGGTGCACTACCACATCGCGCGCTCGACCGAGGTGTTTGTGCACCGCAGTGGTCGTACGGCGCGTGCTGAGAAAGAAGGTCTGAGTATCTCGCTGGTCGGTCCAGCGGACGCCAAGTACCACGCGCAGATCTGCAAAGTGCTGCATCGTCCCACAGGGCTCTCGGACTTCCCGTTCGACCACCGGTTCTTGCCGCCAGTGGACGAGCGCGTGCGCCTGGCCAAGTCCATCAACGAGGAAGAGAACGCCTCGGGCAAGGTCAAGTCGGAGGAGACGTGGTTCAGCCAGATGGCGGCGGCCGCAGATCTCGACATGGACGACAACCTCATGCAGGAGCTCAAGTTCAAGAACGACAACAAGGCGGGCGGCAAGAAGGGAGCGCAGTCCGTCGAGGCGCAGCGCACGCAGCTGAGTCGCCTGCTCGCCGAGCCGCTGCGACCAGTGGGTTCGATGCGCAAGTTCCGCCAGCTCTACCAGGAGCTCGGCACGGAGATCTCGGGCGACGGCGAGTACAAGAAGCGCAACGCGAGCGAAGACCTGGAGACCAAGTCCAAGAAGTCGTTCAAGCGCTTCCGCAAGCGCAAGTAGAAGCCAGCAGCGTTTAGACGCACTACAGTAGCACACAAGAAGAGAGAGAGAGAGAGAGAGATGCAGAGTTTAGACTCACTTGCACAGACATCTTGATTCCCAGAGTGTAGCCATGTTGCAGACATGGTTCGTATCTGACAGGACCTGCTGCAATTCAACATGTAGCAGCTATTGGCATCTCTCAGTTCAATTGGTGTCAAAAACGCTGCTAAATGTTCAGTGCGGATAGTTGTTAGAATTGGTCGTTTGTCGAGTTTCGTTCTGGACAAACTCACACAGCCAAAAAGCAGCGAAATTCGGAAGCCGCAAGCAAGCACAAGCAGCAGGAAGAGCAAGAATGGACGACCGCTTGGCGCTGCGTCAGGCGCCGCCGCCGCAGGCGCACGAGAGCTCGCTGATGCACGAGCCGGAGGAGAGTGAGGACGAGAAGGTGTACTACGGCTTTGGCGTGTTCATGGGGCTGCCGCTCGCCGACCTCAAAGCCATGAAGGAGGACTTTCTGCAGAAGCAGGCGCAGTCGCTCGCCAGCGGCGAATTCCGCGCCGCGCTGCCGCCTTCCACTGGCATCGGCGGAGGTGGTGGCATGGCGCCGCGTAACGGGAGCGTCGACTACGATGCGCCGCGCGGCGGTGTCGCGCCAGGCCGCGTCGCCCCGAGCGACTACAACAACAGCAACGGACGTGGCGGGGGAGGCGTGGTGCCTCCCATCCCACCGCCTAATGGACGCGCGCACCCGATGGCGCCGCACCCGGGCCACGCGCACTACGGTGTTTCGATGGGAGCCCCTCGGCCGCTCGGCAGGGCGTACGACGCGTCGAACGGAGACGACGACGAGGACGAAGCGCTGAGCGACGAAGGTTCGGACGGCTCGTACTCGGCTCCCAAGTCCCACTCGCTCAACTTCATTTTGCACTAGCCCCCGCAGGGACGTCAATCAGTCAGCACCGAGGTGGCCAGAGAGAGGGAGGGAGAGAGACGGACGGAGAGGATGACTCGCAGCTAGGACACGGCATGTGGCTGGCTGCTGCTCGCACTTGCTCCCTCCCGTGCCGCTGCTCCTTCGCTGCGTCTCCTGCGGTCTCGCGCTCGGTCGGATCTGCCTGGATGTTCCGCATGGCTATTGTAATTTATTTGTTGTACCTACCTCCTTTGGTGATCTTGTTGTTGTGTATTGTTTTTTTGCCGCCGTCGCATGATTCTTGAGCCCCACCCACCGCACGGGTGTTTTTGCGTTCGTTCAGATCCAATGTCGCTGTCTTCTCAGAGTGTCTGCCATTCTCACACCAGGGCTTCCTTCGCGTCCGCGTGCGCAAGACGAGCAGCGCCATTATTATTGTCGGAATCCTCTCGACGCCAATCTCTTTCCGAATAAAATGGGTTTTATTTGGTGTCTGGGTTTGATTGCTGAAATCCTGCGATTTCAATTTGAAGAGCAAGACAGCGAGCAAAAGCGATGCCAGGACTAGCGAGGGCGACGCCGTGGCGCGCGCTCGTGGACCGCGCCTGCGGCTGGAGACGCGACGCGTACGTGCCGCTGACCGTCGCACTGAGCGTCGAGGAGCAACAGCGCCTCGCCTGCGCCGCACCCGCCCTCAACGCGGGCTACGTGCGCAAGGATCGGCTGGAGGTGCGTTCATTCTTGTGCGGGAGCGAGAGGTCGATCTGAGCGTGTGTAGAACTGACAGTGGTTGTGCTGGTGGCTCCTATATGATACGATGGTATGTCACGACAGCGATTGAGTGCGTTCGAGAGCCTGTTCCAAGTGACCGACGAGCGCGTGCTGCTGAAGCCCGCCTTCCGCTCCGTCGACGAACGGACGCAAGGTCAGACCGGCAATCCCTCCCTACGTTGCTGACTTGGCTGGCTTCTTACCAATCTGACGATCCACGCACACATGGCAGCATTCACGCAGGTGGTCGAGGAGCTCAAGAGGGAGGGGGCGTTCCGCCACTGGCAGAACGAGATGTACGCGGCCAAGACGTCGTTCGGCGCCGCCACGCTCTTCCGCTACAACCGCGGCGTCGGCACGTTCTTCGGGTTGAGCCAGTACGCGACCCACCTCAACGGCTTCGTGCGAAGCGAGCGCGACAACCGCGTGTCC
>JAASFO010000462.1:0-20727 GCA_023333815.1 Globisporangium recalcitrans
ACCTGCAGGGTCGGCGAGAGGAGTGCGTGCCGCGTTTGGTGCTCTTCTTGTTGTTTGTTGTTAGTTGTTGTAGTTTGATGTTTGATGTTTGTAGTTTGTTGTTCATTGGTATTGTTGTGATGCTGCAGCTGCGTGCGCTGGTTGTACTGTCGTTGTGTCGTTCTTTCTTCCTTTCTTTCGTCAGCGCACGAGAGGGACGGGTCTGTGTTTGTGCCGGCTCTCACTTGAATCTGAGTCAAAGTGGCTGAGTAGGAGCAAATCGCGCTTCTTTGGGTTACAGTAGTAACCAAGTGACCGTTATCTGGCTCAGATGTCCGTGATTTGCCCTCAAATATCCAGCTTTCGTATTTTGTCAAAACATGGGTACTGTTGTTCACATTCATCATTTTGGCAGCTTCCCACAATACTGTGGGCCACATTATTTCACACACTTCCCGCCAAAAAGGAGTTCACCAGTTGCGTTTTTGGCGGCAACCATAAACGCGAGTCTGCGAACCCTCAAAAGCCGAAAAGCCGAAAAGCTCCTTCACTCGACAGACAGGAGACGAACGCAGCAGCCATGGCGGGAGTGAAGCGAGACCCCGTAGAGCACGACGACGACGAAGGCAGCGCCTCTCCCATCGCACACGCCAGAGACTCTAGTGCCAATGAGAACGGTGCCAGTGACGTGAAGCGTCCGCGCCTGAGTCTCTCGGGCTCGAAAGTGGAGGTAGCGACGTTCGCAGACGACCTGCAGAAGATGGCACCGATCGCCACCAAGGCGAGCGCGTGGAAGCGCAAGCCCGTGGGCCACATCGATCCGCGCGAACGCGACATCGCGTTCCAGTGGATTGACATTGACATGTACGACGGCGCACCGCTCGCGCGCAACCCAAAGGCGGGCGAGCCGGTCCCCGGACTCGTCGCGAACGCGAGCGGCACGAGCAACCAGAACGCCGCGATCATCCGTCTCTACGGCGTGACGGAGCACGGCAACAGCGTAATGATGCACGTGCACGGCGTGCTGCCCTACTTTTACGCAGTGTGTCCAGACAACTTTGACGAGAGCCGCTGCGGCGAAGTGCGCAAAGGGCTCGAAGCCGCGCTCTCGCAGCGGGACAGCAGCGAAGTCACGCGCATTGTGGGCGTGCAGGTCGTGACGGACAAGATGTCGATCTACGGTTACCAGTTCGACAAGGCGATCAAGCTCTGGAAGATCTACCTGAGCATGCCGTCGTATGTGCCCAAGGTGCGCACGATGCTGGAGACCGGACTGACGCTCCCGGGCTGCAACTTCCGGTCGTTCCAGACGTACGAGAGCAACGTGCCGTTCATCTTGCGCTTCATGATCGACCAGAACATCAACGGCTGCAACTGGCTCGAGGCACCCAAGGGCTCCTACTCGCTGCGTAACGCGGCTCAGAAGAAGTCGCTCTGCCAGATCGAGATCGACATCGTGTACAACAACGTGATCAGCCACGCCCCCGAGGGCAAGTGGAGCAAGCTCGCGCCGTTCCGCATCCTGAGCTTTGACATTGAGTGCATGGGTCGAAGGGGTCACTTCCCAGAAGCCGAGAAGGTGAGCTTGTAGATTGACGACGAGCGGCTCTGCTGATCTCACATTTGCTAACGATCCATTCATTTGCTCCACTGTTAAACCCCTAGGACCCTGTGATCCAGATCGCGAACGTGCTGCAGGAGCAGGGCTCGGACACGCCGATCCTGCGTAACGTGTTCGTGCTCGACACGTGCAAACCGATCGTCGGCGCGCACGTGATGGAGTTTGAGAAAGAGGGCGACATGCTTGAGAAGTGGGCCGCGTTCGTGCGCGAAGTGGACCCGGACATCCTCACGGGCTACAACATCGACAACTTCGACATCCCGTACTTGCTCAACCGCGGCAAGGCGCTGGGGCTCCAGGGCTACAACTGCATCGGCCGACTCGCTCACTCGTAAGCGCTGCTTAGTGTTGAGACTTGTTGCCTTATTGCTCGAGGCATTCGCTAACTCTTAATGTGCGTCCTTGTTTCAGACCGGCGTACATGGAGAAGAAGACTTTCAGCTCTGCGCAGTACGGGAAAAGCGAGAACGTCAAGACGACTGTGCGCGGACGCTGCATGTTTGACCTGCTGCCGATCATGCGCCGCAGCCAGCAGCTGAGCTCGTACTCGCTCAACGCCGTCAGTGCGGCATTCCTCGGACAGCAGAAAGAAGACGTGCCGCACGGGATCATCAGTGACCTGCAACAGGGTACAGACGACGACCGCCATCGACTCGCGGTGTACTGTCTCAAGGACGCGTACCTGCCGCTGCGGCTGCTCGACAAGCTCTCGTACCTGGTCAACTACATTGAGATGGCGCGTGTGACGGGCGTGCCGATCGACTTTTTGATTGAGCGCGGACAGCAGATCAAAGTGTACTCGATGCTGCTGCGTAAGTGCAAGAACGCGTCGCTCGTCGTGCCCACTTTGCCGCGTGCGCAGGGTGGTGACGACGCCGGCTACGAAGGCGCGACCGTCATTGACCCGATGAAGGCGTACTACTCGGTGCCGATCGCGACGCTGGATTTCGCGTCGCTGTACCCGTCGATCATGCAGGCGTACAACCTCTGCTACTCGACGCTGGTGGCTCCGGGAGACGTGTCGAAAGTGCCCGCTGCAGACTGCCACAAGTCCCCGTCGGGGGACGTGTTTGTCACGAGCAAGACCAAGAAAGGCATCCTCCCGATGATCCTCGAAGAGCTCCTCACGGCGCGTAAGCAGGCGAAGCGCGACATGAACGCCGCGACCGACTCGATGGAGAAAGCGGTGCAGAACGGACGGCAGCTGGCGCTCAAGGTGAGTGCGAACTCGGTCTACGGCTTCACCGGCGCGAACGTCGGCCAGCTTCCGTGCATCCCGATCGCGTCGAGCGTGACAGCGTACGGAAGACAGCTTTTGTACCGCACGCGCGAAGAAGTCGAGCGCATCTACACGGTCGCGAACGGCTACAGCGCGGACGCTCAGGTGGTCTACGGTGACACAGACTCGGTCATGGTCAAGTTTGGCGTCGACACTGTCGAAGAAGCGATGCCGCTCGCCGAGGACGCCGCGCGCCGCGTGTCCGAGATCTTCCCCGACCCGATCAAGCTCGAGTTTGAGAAAGTGTACTTTCCCTACTTGCTCATGAACAAGAAGCGATACGCTGGGCTGCTGTGGACGAAGCCGGAGAAGTACGACAAGCTCGACTCGAAAGGACTCGAGACGGTGCGGCGCGACAACTGTCTGCTCGTGCGCCGCATGGTCGAGTCCGTGTTGCGCAAGATCCTCATCGACCGCGACGTGCCCGGCGCGATCTCGTACACGAAGAACGTGATCTCGGACTTGCTGCAGAACAAGATCGACATTTCGCTGCTCGTGATCACCAAAGGGCTCAAGAAGACCGTGGACCAAGAGGACTACAAGGTCAAGCAGGCGCACACTGAGCTCGCGGAGCGCATGCGGAAGCGCGACCCGGGCTCCGCGCCAGCACTAGGAGAGCGAATCGCGTACGTGATCATCGACAAGGGCAAGGCCACGCCGCTGTACGAGAAGGCTGAGGACCCGGTGTTTGCGCTCGAGAACAACGTGCCGATCGACTGCGACTACTACATGAAGCAGCAGCTGCAGAACCCGCTCGAGCGCATCTTTGAGCCGATCATCGGGCTGAGCAAAGTCAAGTCGGACCTGCTCAGCGGCGACCACACGCGCAAGCGCTCAAAGCCTGGGCTCAAGCAGAACTCCGGCGGGATGATGAACTTTGCGGTCAAGAGGCTCAAGTGTCTCGGGTGCAAGGCGCCGCTGAACGGCTCTGGCGCGCTCTGTCGGAGCTGCATCGAGAACGAGGCGCAGGTGTTCACCAAGCAGCTCGAGTCTGTGAATGAGCTCGAGCACCTGTTTGCGCGGTTGTGGACCCAATGCCAGAACTGTCAGGGGAGTCTGCACCAGGACGTGCTCTGCACGAGTCGCGACTGTCCGATCTTCTACAAGCGCATCAAGGTGCAGAAGGACCTGGGCGAGGCGCAGACTGCGCTCGAGCGCTTCCAGTCGGTCGAGTGGTGAGAGTGGCTGATTTTTAATATGTGTGTGAGAGAGAGAGAGTGCTCGCTGCTGGATCACTGACTCAGCAGAAGTGTTGAGTGCTGGGAGTGGATTCAGTGGCAGGCTGCACCAGATGACAAGATCAACGAGAGAGAGAGAGAAAGAATGGAAGAAAAAGGTGCAATTGGGACTCGTAGCAGAGCAGCAGTGAGTGGAGGAGATCTCTTGGTGTTCCCTGACTCCTGCATTTGTCAAGTTGAATCGCAACGGCGTCACCAAAACAGTTCATCCCACCTCTTTCATACCGTAAGTGAAACGCTTCAGGAACGTCCATTCCTTCCACATTTTATTCTCGATTTGACATCCATGAGGTTGCGGTTCAAGAAGAGGCTTCAGTCACTAAACAGCATGCTCTCTTCAATGGCTTCACTCTCTCTTTTTTTCACGATTGGGATTGAATTACGTTTGCACATGCATGGTCAGAGAGTTCCCGTTGATCACCGCCTGTTCGAGTTGCCAGTGCTTTCAGGACTGGCGTCTGTTTGACAAAATGCGGGATGGAAACAGTATTTCACCACTGTTTCACTTGCCCTGCTCACACAAGTTCGAAAGAGCGCTGTGGTGGAACAGAATGTCGCGACATGTCGCTCTTGGAACCCGTTTCCGCTTTCCTTTTCGTTTCTGGAAATATACAACAGTTTTGGTTGCCGAAACGATCTTGGTTGGCCAAACTTCACGACAGTCAAGAGCGGATCGCGCTCGCAGTTTAGTTTTGCAAGTTCAGGAAAGCACGCGGGTGCGTGAGCCAAACGAGTTCCACACAGCAGGCTCAACAACCAAAGCAAAGCTGCGTCATTTATTTATTTTAGCGACGCTGTAGAGGCTGAGAACACCCCAACACTGTCAAAGGACCAAGAAGCAACCTCGCACGCGTTTCGTTTTCTTTTTTGCACCAGTGCGGCTATTTGCGAACGACAACCTGATGTTCCCCTTTTTTGTGCGATCATTGCTTTTGTAGTGTCCGTTGATCTTGGCGCCGCGCAAAGCTCGCCTTGATCTAATTGCGGAAGAAATAATGGAGATCCAGCTCACAGGTCAGAGTTTGGTTGGCTTTGGGGAAGATGCAAGAAACAAATCTCACACGCAGGGTCGCCAACATCAAGAACGCGAAACGAAGCACTTGCGAGGCGGAAACTATTGCATAGGAGCCTGATGCCATTCGGCACTGAACCTCTCGAGTATCTTCGTGACCAACTTTGGGAGTCAGTCGTCAGAAAGAATGATCAAGGCGTCATCTCTTTCAGCAGTTGGAACTTGGCTCGTTTTCTTCTTGGTTTCACTTTTGTTTTGGCTGACACGAAGCTTTTTGAGGAATGTGGGAAATAAGAGTGGCTCTCTTGCTGATTGGCCGCAAAGAGAAAAGACGTTTTCTAGCCAATCCACGCGCTGCCTGCCTGCTCGCATGAAAAAGTGACGAAAGCACAAAAACCCAAAAACAAACAAACAAATGACCGCTGTCTCGTCTTTCACTTTCTTTCCCACTTTTCACTTTCTTAGCTCCACATGCTTTGCTTTTGTTCTGCCTCGTTTGCCTCACTTGCATAAATTCAACCAACCGCCTACAACCACAACAGCAAGAAGAAAACAGCGAACAAAGCAAACGAAACGAGCATGCCGAACACCGCCAAGAGCCACGGGCTCTACACGCACGCGTACGCGTCGGCGCGCGAGAAGCTCCCGCGCCACCACCACCACCACCACCAGTCACAACAGCAACAGCGCAGTAGCGCCAGTGCCATGTACGATGCGCCGCAGTCCACGCGACCGTTCATGGCGATGACTGCCGCGTCCGCGCCGCAGCCCCCCATCACAGCCGCACACACACAAGCAACAAGCAACAGCAACAGTTGCTACCAGCAGCAACAACAACAGCACTTGCGCGACCAGACGGCGCGCCGGCATCTGGCGCCACTTGCGCACCAGCTCTCGTCACCATCTAGCGCACACAGCAGCAGTGACAGTTACAGTGGACGACACCAGATATCGCCCTCTGCCGCAGCGCCGTACAGTAGCACCAGTCTTGATGTGCACAGCTCAAGCCGCGCTATGGACGCCGACCGCCTCTACGAGAAGCTCCAGCCGCCGTCGGTCTCCATGTCACGTCCGAGCGCCGCCACTGGGAACACGAGCGTGAGCGCTGCGTGGCGCGACGAGATCGAGTACCGCGCGCGCGCGATGGAGCGCTCTTCCGGCGTGGGAGTGAAGCGACCAGCGCCAAGCTCCAGTCAGCGTCCTGTGTACCAGTTTGAGCCGGAGCGCAGCAGCAGCAGTGGGTTCCCATCGTCGAGCGGTTTCCGAGCAGCGGTGCCGTTCACGCCTCCCGCACCGACCGCGACCGCGCTGCCGACGCTCTCGTACTTGCTGCAGCGCAACTCGGACGCGTCGTCTTCACCGGCGTCTTCTAGCTCGTCAGGTCCGCGCCGCAGCTCGATCCTGATGATGAGCGATGGGCAAAACCAGCTTAACAGTGGCAATGGTGGTGGGAAGCGCCAACGGATGTTTGCGCCGCTTGGACAGCCAGCAGCTTCGGCTTCAGCGGTACCACTGCCGTCGCGTGTGCATGCTCAAGCGAAAAACCTGGCTGGCGCGAACAACGACCGCTTGCGCAAGATCCTCGAGAAAGAAGTGGCATTCTACAACCAGCGCAACAGCCAGTTCCAGTACCAGAATCCGTCCGCAGCATCGTCGTCTTCACGGTACTACGATGCGAGAAGAGGAGGCGTAGCTCAAGCTCAAGATGAAGACGGTGAAGTCAAGAGCCCAGTGATGTACTCTGGCACGGCCAGTCAGAAGCCCGCACCAAGCTACTACGGTGCGTGTCCGTCTGCTTCTTCGCTCTCGTACTCCCGCGCCAACACTGCGGACTCGCCGCCTCCACGCCGCCAAGTGTTCTCCAAGCGGATGATCTCAAACAACAACAACCAGAGTTCGCTGTCTCACATCCCATCGGAAGCGCCGCTCCGGTGCAGAGAAACCTCCACGACCATGTCTGCTGTTTCGGACGACAGCAAGAGCAAGAGCAAGAGCAACAACAACAGCAGCAACAGCCCTCGCGAGCTTCTCGACCGCGACATCCCGGACCGGAGCAGCGGCTTTGTCGATGGTAGCGTCAACAAACCGGAATTGTCGTCATTGCGTCCGCGCTCGCCCCCCTCGACGCTTTCGCAGCGCCGTTTGTACACTCCGAACACGCACCACCAGAGCACCCACCAGCGATACGACTCGACTCCTACAGGTACGTCGAGCCTTCGCGATGAAACGGACGCGAACACTCCTATTCGAAACAACAATCTCAGCAGCAGTCGGAGCTCGAGCTTCCGCTACCCTTCCTCATCGATCGATCACGGCGAGTCTGCGATCGAAGCCGCGCCGGGTCTGCTGGAAGAGCGAAGCCCCAGCAAGCGCGAGTCGATCACCAAACTGCTGCTCAAGTCCAAGGAGTTCCTGAAGGCGAAGAGTCTGGTGCGCAACCGCAACAACGAGATCGACTGGGTCGCGACATTCCTCAACGTGGGCTTTGAGTCGAGCAGCATCTACTCGCTCATGTGTCCGCTGCGCAAAGGGCGATGGAAAGCGGAAGAAGAGAAGTACACGATGGAGCTGCTGCGTCTGATCGAGAGCGGCACGATCCGCCTGCGCCACGGCCAGAGCATCCGTGGGTTCATCGCGAAGAAGCTGCACAGCGACGACATGCGCGTGCTCAAGAAGCTGAGCAACTGCAAGATGTTCCACTTTGCGCGCATGATCACGCCGCACATGTCGGAAGAAGAGGAGATCGACGAGGAGATCGCCGGCGCGAGCGCGGGGCTGAGTCGCCTGGAGAAGCTGCGCAGCGAGTTTCTGCGCTCGGTGCAGCTCGAAGCGCTCGTGGCCGTGCGCAAGTACCTGAGCGACAGCTCGATCCGCGAGCTTCTGAACAGCCGGGACTGAGGGGAAGGAAGTCAAGTGTCGGGGTGCTGAAGAGAGAGAGAGAGAGATTGCGTATTGTGTGAATGAACTGGCTGCTCGCTGGTGAAAAATACAAGCAAGGCGTCGTCCGTCTTATCAAGGCAGAGAGAGAAAGCGAAGAGGAAAGAGATGGCAGAGAGAAAGCGCGGCTGTCGCTGCACTCCAAGCAGTTGAGACGATGCGAAGTCCGATTGTACATTATTGACCGAGAACCAACAAACCTTATTAATTTATGCGAAATATGTGCAGAAACCTGTGGTTTGAGAGCTTTGTTCGTTTTGGAGACGCTTCGCTGCTGAAGTGCTGATGTGGCTGGTATCTCAGCCTCAAAGCGTCGCGATCGCCTCTCTTTATCGAGTGAAAAGCCGCGTCAATTGGTTCTCCAAATGCGCTCGCCCACTCGATCGAAACTGACCCCTCACATGCGCCAGCTGCATCACACAGCGTCTCTGGACAAAGGGCTACTGCTGCTTCGGGGCTTTCAATCAAAAACAAAAAAGAGGCTGCTGCTACTCACTCCCGCTTGGACTCGCACACAAACCAAGGATTTCATACACATCTATCAATCCTCGGCAGCGCTTTGTGTCACAAGAGCGGCGTGCGTGTTCGAAGCGAATCAACTGGACAATCTCTATGCGTGTCTCGAAGCGACATTCAGCAGCACGACCACCACCGACACGTTGTCCGACGAGCCCGACCGGATCGCGAGGTTCGCCAGAGAGTGGCTCGCTTGCTGCAAGACAACAAGACGATAATCGAACGAAGTGAGAAATGGTTGGTCCAAGACCAATAACCAGAGTGTATCGCATAGCTTTACCTGTGCCGTGTAGCCCTCACGCAATCGCTCGGCCACGTGCTTCACCGCCTCTTTGCTTGTGATTGTATCCCAGAGACCGTCGCACGCCAGGATGAGGAACTCGAACTCGGGTGTGATCTCGATTTCCTGGAATTCCGGCACCGCGATCACCAAGTCGTCGAGGAAAACGCGCGCGTGGCCATCAGGGTACGCCCAGTACTCGTACTTGGCGAGTGCCTCGCCCTTGTAGTCAATGTCGCCGATCGCGCGCGAGACCGCGAGCTCGCCGTTGACGCGGAAAATGTTCACCCACTGCACCACACGTCCCGCGCGCTGCTGGATCTCCGGGTCACTCAGGTCCATCGAGTGGAGCTTCGACATATGCAGCTCCTTCTCTTCGCGCACCCAACCACCTCGCGACTCGATACGACTCCGCTCGTCCAGTCGCCCGGGCGTCTGCTCTTCAATGATATCGAGCGCCTGGCCACCGATGCTCGCGACTGCGCGACTGTCGCCAATGTTCGCGGTCAGCAGCCGGTTGCCTCGGATCAGCACCACCGCCGCAGTCGTGCCGTCACTCAGCGACTCCGCGGCAGCTTTCTCGAGAAACTCCTTGTCGATCGTCTCGAAACACTCCTCGAATGCCACGCGCGCATCTGTCAAAAACGATTCGTGCGCGCGAAGGTATGGGATCAGCCGCTGCTCGGAAAACTTGGCCGCCTGTATCAACACAATAGAGGAAGCAAAGAGAGAGTAGATGATGAAATGATAGCCCATCGAAGTCGCTTGAGCTCGCAAACGTACCCGAACGCCGCTGTGCCCATCAAAGAGCACATAGATCGACTGCTTCTGCTGGTACTCAAAGTCGCCAAAGTGCGCATTCAGGTCCGGGATGCAGCAGCAGACGTCCTCCATGGACTTACGCACGCCGATGAGCGATGTCACGCCGTGCACGTCGTCGCCGATACTGTAACTATCCGTCTCTTCGAAAAAGAAATTGTCGGAGAACGACTCGCGCGTCGAGATCGAGTATGCTTCGATCGACAATCGAGACGAAAAGCCCTCGCGCTGGCTCGGAGGTACCCACCGTCCAGGTACAGGCGCCGGCATTGACTCGAAGGCGGGCGAAGTTCCATATTCCTCCTGCGTCGAGGAAGGTGGAGGCGACGAAGACGCAGAGCCTCGATTTCGCAGGAATGGCGGGATGTACTTTCCTGCCGCGACTGGCGGCGACAGCGTCTGCATGAGCACTGGGGATTCCTGGATACCGCTTTCGCCACCACCAAACTCGTCGTTTCTGCTGGTGCTGCTTCCTGAACGCAGTCGCGCTTTTTCTTCCTCGGCGTCTTCGTCGTCATCGTCTTCTTTGCTTTCTCCGCCGTCGTGCGTGACCACCTCTGGTAGATCGTCGAGTGGATCAAACGCAAACATTGTCGCCAGCGGACTTCGCGGTCCAAAAGTGTTAAAGCTAATCGGACTGGTCGCGCGACGCGGGCTTGTGCGCGGATGTGGATACTGCTCGCCGCCATTTGAAGACGAGCCATCGGAGAAACTGTCAGCGCCGAAGAAGCCGCCGCTTGGTCGTCCGCGGTAGAAATCGTCCATCACCGACGACGCGCAGGGCTCGCCGGGCTCCTGGAAATCAAACGACACGCTTCGGTTCGCGCGACTGATGCTCTACAATTTGGAAGTTGATAGACACGATGAGAAGCTCTGGTATCATAGTAAGCAACCGCATATTTGCTCATGTTGACAAAGCTGCAAATATCATACCCGCCGCGAGAGACTATTGCTCAGCCGGTTCGAGCGATACTCCGTTGCCTGCGTGCGCGTGAGCACCGAGATGATACTAGCGATGGATTTCTGGAAATTGAACAGCCAGTCATGCATCTAAACAACACCAACCAAATCGCGAACGACACGCAGGGAGTTGATCAGCACCATTTTCAATAATGTGCGCAGCTCAGTCAATAACAGCTCGCTTACCCGATCTTTCGACTCGGCGCGCAGGATGAACCGGCGACTCTGTGTGCGGATCTGGAACGTGGCGACGCCAAAGTCCTTCTGCATACACACGCATGCACCAAGCTAGTTAGTCCCCACACACCAATGCAGAAACGAAATAGTCCACAACAATTACACAAACATAGAAAACGTACGGCGGTCGTGACCGAGTCGATGTCGGCGAGCTGGATGACGCCGCAGACCGTCGGGTCCGTGGCTTTCTTCTCGCGCACGTCGGTCTCGCGCTTGTAGTAGAAGAGCTTGTCGTCCTTCATGACGAACCAGCGGCCCTTCCACAGCTGCGGGTTCTCCGAGCTCTGCTTCTCGAGAAAGCCCTCCATGCACTGCTGTCTGCTCATAAATTCATCACACACACACAATAACAACAAAAATATCAGTTCGCGCAATTGTTGCCCCATCAAGCAAATATCCAAACAAGCAAGCAAAGGAAACAGAGTGTTTGTTTCCTTGCGTTGTTGTTTGCTTGTTCGTTTGTGTGAGCAACGTACTCAAAGTATCGTGTGTAGTCCTCGAATGTGCGCGGGCGAAAGTAACTCGTCGACTGCGGCGGTCCCATCCCTGCACACAAGCGCCAAATGAACAAACAATCGTCAGATCCTCTGTTGCAACAAGACGCATCCTTTCGCACACGCCAGCACACAGAATAAACATGCGCAACGACACCAACAAACAAACTAACAAACATGTACCCTATAAACACGCACCGTTGGCACCGTCGTCCTGCTCGTCGCTGGACGAAGAGAGCGACGACGACGACGACGACGAGCGCCGCCCGCGCAAGACGAAGTCGCGCGTGCGTCGCTGGTGGTACGCGGACATGGACGCACCCGCTGCCGGTACGGGGATCGAGCCGCTGAGCCCCATGCTGCCGCGCGAGAATGTGGCCGCGGAGGACGCGCTTCGCCGTCGCGCGTGCGGGCGTGTGGCTGAGCCACCAGCGTCCATCTGCTCTTCCTGGAAGTGTGACGCGTCTGTCGGCGCGTGCGCTTGTGCTGCTGCTTGCGGGAATTGCTGCAGCAACTGCTCGAGACTGGTCATGACTCCACTTGTGTGCGCTCGCTGTTTTTTGGATCGTTTGTTTGCTTGTTTGGCTTGTTGGAAGATTCCTGTTCTGTTGGTTTGTTTGTTTGCAGTTCTCTCACACACAAGAAAACGAAAGTGCTGCCACCTTCAAGGACACCCATCATTGGTTGAAATGAGATCATTTGATCCAATCAGAGACGGAGCATTGCATTCGCTACATGATGATCATCTGCTGCCACCTGAGACTTTGTCACGCCTTGCTTATTATCGTCATGGGCTCGTCAGAAGAACCCCACTCGTCACGATGCAACGGAGTTGGAGCTCCAGAGTATGTGTTGTTGCTGTATCTGCTTGGTCGCTCAGCGAGCTTCAGCGTTCGGGTGGTTCAGAGAATGAAAAGTGTGCTGTCGCCGCCACAATCTGCTGAATCGCATCTAGGGACGCCGAACTTGCAAGTCGTCAGCGAGGAGAAGGAGAGTGATCTCCTGTGACCTCCGACCCCTTTCTGGTGGTGCACTTTGCATTGTCGGTGGTTGTTGCGACGGCTCGACAATCTTTGCACGACAGGTCTGAAGGTAACTAAATGGTCGATGATTGCAGAAAGCGTCGACGAAGCAGAGGCAAGTCACTGTTCTGAGGTTGACGTTATGGAGGATGCTGAAGCTGGGATGAAGCTGTCCTTCAGGTGGAAGCTGAAGTTGACGGGATGGGCTAGCCAAGAGAGAGGAGGAGAAGGCAGAGAAGGCCAAAGGAAGAGCGGAAACAAACCCAACAACTTGATTTTCGTGCGAATCACTGTAAAACCAAAAGCGGTGCTTGCAGCGACGATTGAAATCCTTCAGTTGGATAGATTTATTATGTCGGAATATCAAAAAGCCAGAGCCTATAACAGAACGTGATCTTCAAGCTCATGCAGTGATCTTCACGCGCGCTTCCATCCCACCTCCCAGTTTCAATCAACACCTTACTTCGTCTTCGTCTCCACGGAGTCAATGATGTCCTGCACGATCTGGGAGAACGCTGGGGCTGCAACCGAGTCCGGGTACTCTTCCAGGAATGACACGCCTTCTTCGCAGGACTTGGTCATCTTGTCGTCCAGCGGCAAGCGGCCGAGGAACGGCACGTTGAACGCCTTCGCCATGGACTCGCCGCCGCCCGACGCCGCAGGGAACACGTCCATGCGCACCGAGTGGCCGAGCAGCTCTGGCGCCTTGTCTTTCAACAGCTGCATGAAGACCGCGGTTTGGTCCACGCCGTCCGCGCCGATGAACTTGACGTCGTTCAGCTCACGTTGCACGCCGCTCATGTTCTCCACAACGCCGAGGACGTCGATCTTCGTCTGATTTATGGACAGAAACAGATGAGAGAGGTCAGTGCTTCGGACAGAGATCAGAGAGAGGGTCGCGAAAACAACAAACTCACCTTGCGGCAAAAGTTGAGCTCCTTGCGGACATCGCTCAGAGCAACTTCCTGTGGCGTCGTGACGACCACAGCACCGTCCAAATCCGCTTCTTTCATGTACTGTGCAGAACAAAGCAGTGTCGACATGAGAACCAGCATTTCGTCTCTCAAAACAACTACGCCATTGGAGAGATGCGATGGACATACCTGAACGATACTGATGTGCTCATCCGATGTGCCGGGAGGCGTGTCGATGATCAAGTAGTCGAGCTCTCCCCACTGCACGTCGACCAGGAACTGCTTGATGATGCCGCTCTTCTTCGGTCCTCGCCAGATGATAGCGTCATCCGCGTTTGGAAGCATGAAGCCAATGGACATGACGCCCAAGTTGTCGTCCACGTACACTGGCGACCAGCCCGCGGCACTTTGGTGCACTTCCTGACCGAGCAGACCGAGCATGCGCGGCACGCTTGGACCCGTGATGTCGACATCCAAGAGACCCACTTGGTAGCCCTTGCCGGCAAGCGCGAACGCAAGCTGGCAGGCGACGGTGCTCTTGCCAACGCCTCCCTTGCCCGAGAGCACGAGCAGCTTGTGCTTGACGCCAGCGAGACGCTGCTTCACCTCCGACACGGCTGCAGATGTGAACACACATCCAATGTCACTCGAAACACACGCACAAAGATATACAAACACACACACATCAATGCTCTATCGCTCACCTGGATCTGGCTTCTTGGCTTCGCCCGAAGCGCAGAGCTGCTGGTTGGGGCATCCCGCGCACCCAGAAGCCTTCCCAGCGAGCTCGGATTCGAGTCCGACGCAACCTGCAAACACGCAACGAAAGGAAGGAAAGCACAGACAACGAGAGACGCAGTGGGTATGCAGCGCATGTACGCGCACAAAGACACACACATGGTGTGGAGAGCGCGATGGCAATTGCGCGGACGCACCGTCGTTGGCGTTGTCTGGCACTGCAGTGGACGCCATGCTCTGCTTGTGCTTGAGTAGTTTTTCGCGCTTGAGCACTTCGAATTGTCAAGCAAGAGTTTCAGACCATCACTCTTTCGAATCGACCAGATCACGCAAACAGCAGTCTTGATCTTCTCTGTTGTTGGCTACAACTTTGTAAATCTTTGCCTCATTACAGCCAATCATCGTGCCTCCTGCAATCACAGCAATAAAAACCTCATGATCTAAAAACCTTATGGTTTCTTTCTCGATCACGTAGTGATGATTGGCTGTAATGCAGTAATTGCACGAACTATAGCCAATGAGAAGGGATGAAAGCAAAGAGTTTCGCATTTTGGGTTCGTTTTCATTCCACAATCGCTTTCCGATGTCCCACCCGCGCATCTGGCACAGCGAGTGGGTCCGCCTATTTCTGTGGTTGGCTGAAAGGGGGAAAGTCTGAAGACGAGAAAGAGAGAAAAACGGCAATTAAAAGCGAGCAGCTCCTGCCAGCAGCTCCAGCTAACGAACACCTCTCTTCGCGCGCGCCGCCCTCCGTCCGTCCGCGCCGCCTCCCGCCCTCGACGCCGCCGCGCTCGCTCTTCCGAACAACCCACGGCTCGCCCCCGGACGCGCGCCACACGTCGAGCAATCGCGAGCCGCCTCCCCATCTCTTCCCTCGCCCATTTCCATCATTGCCTCTTTGCAGCCGCCAGCCACTCAGCAGCTACTTTAGACAGAGCTAGCCGCCTCCCAGCCAGACAGCTCAAATCTTCGCAACCAAGATGTCGACCGCGTGGCAGCCGCAACCAGCGCTGCTGCAGGAAGTGGTGTCGCTCCTGCAGGCGTACATGGTGCCGAACAACCAGGTGCAGCAGGAGTCGTACCAGCGCCTGCAGCAGTTCCAGCAGAACCTCGAGTTCAACCTCTACCTCGTGCATCTGCTCTGCTCGCCCCAGATGGAGCCGAACGTGCGCCAGCTCGCCGGGCTGCTGCTCAAGCGCAACATCAAGGCCAGCGATGTCGGCGGCAGCAAGACCCCCGCCGAGATGGAGATGCTCGCCGTGATCCGCGCGCAGACGCTGTCCGTGCTCGTGGACCCGATCTCCGCGATCCGCAACGCCGCCGGCTCGATCGTCACCACTTTCGTGTCGCAGTACACGTTCCTGGACGAGTGGCCAGAGCTCATCCCGGTGCTGCTGACGTGTCTCGACCAGCAGGACGAAAACGCGATCGCCGGCGCGTTCGGTGCACTCTGCAAGATCTCGGAGGACTCGGCGTCGAAGCTCGAGAACTCGCCGAGCCGTCCGCTGAACACGCTCGTGCCGAAGCTGCTGCAGTACTTCCACCACCCGAACCCGAACTTCCGTCGCGACGCGCTCGAGTGTCTGAACAATGTGCTGATCTACATGCCTGTGGGGCTCGTTGTGCAGATGGACAGCTTTTTGGCGGGCATCTCGCACCTGACGCAGGACCCGTCGAACGAAGTGCGCAAGCTCGTGTGCAAGAGCATCGTGATTCTGCTCGAGGTCGGCGTGCAGTATCTGCTGCCGCACATTGACAGCATCATCCAGTTCATTCTGCGCGCGAACCAGGACGAAGACGAGAACGTGGCGATCGAAGCGTGCGAGTTCTGGGCGTCGTTCTGCGACCTGCGCGAGTTCAACGAGATCAAGCAGGTGGTGCAGCCGTACTTGGGGCAGATCGTTCCGCTGCTCTTCCAGCGCATGGTGTACAGCGAAGAAGACCTCGCGAACTTTGAAGCCGAGGAGCAGTCGCAGAACGAGAACGTGCCGGACCGTCCCGAGGACATCAAGCCCGTGTTCCACCGCGGCAAGACCGGCGCCGACTACTCTCGCGAGCACGAAGAAGGCGACGACGAGGACGACGACGAGGACTACGAGGACGACGACGAGGACGACGACGACTCGCTGCTGCAGTGGAACCTGCGCCGCTGCTCGGCTGCGAGTCTGGACAACCTCGCGAACGGCTACGGGAACGACATTCTGCCGACTTTGCTGCCGCTGCTGCACGAGCGTCTGTCGCTGCAGGGGCCATGGCCACTCGTGGAGAGCGGCATTTTGGCGCTCGGCGCGATCGCGGACGGCTGCTACAGCGGGATCACGCCGCACCTGCCGCAGCTGTTCCCGTTCCTGCTGCAGAAGCTCGACGACCCGGTGCCGCTCGTGCGCAGCATCACGTGCTGGACGCTGAGTCGCTACGCGACGTGGGTGGTGGACCAGGGCGACCACGAGCTGCTCAAGCCGCTGGTCGAGGCGATGCTCAAGCGCATCCTGGACCCGCACAAGAAAGTGCAGGAAGCCGCGTGCTCGGCGTTCTGCACTCTGGAGGAAGAGGCGCGCGAAGAGCTCGTGCCGTATCTCACGCCGATCCTGCAGAACCTCATGTTTGCGTTCGGCAAGTACCAGGCGAAGAACCTGCTGATCCTGTACGACGCCATCGGCACACTCGCAGACTCGATCGGCGACCACTTGAACCACCCGGAGCTGATCGCGATCCTGATGCCGCCGCTGATCGCTAAGTGGAACCAGCTGGACGACCACAGTCGCGAGATCCTGCCGCTCTTCGAGTGCCTGGCGCCGGTCGCGCAGGCGTTGGGCAACGGCTTCCAGGAGTTTGCGCTCACGGTGTACACGCGCTGCGAGCGCATCATCAGCAACGAGCTGCTCGCGGACGCCATGTTTGAGCAGAACCCGACCGAAGCCGACGAAGGCGACCCGGAGCTGATCGTGTGCGCGCTGGACCTCGTCTCGGGAATCATCGAAGGTCTGCGCAACAACAGCGAGGCGCTGCTGGGCGGCTCGAACGTGCTCAACCTCGTCATGGGCTGCGTGCGCCACGAGATGCTTGACGTGCGCCAGAGCGCCATGGGCGTCGTGGGCGACCTCGCGAAGAACGCGCCGGAGGTGCTGCGTCCTGGACTCGGCCACATCTTGCCCGTGCTGATCCAGAGCATCGACCCGGACGAGCCGACGGTGTGCAACAACGCCAGTTGGGCGGTCGGCGAGATCGCGGTGCGCATCGGCGCCGACATGGAGCCGTATGTGGAGAGCTGTCTGGGCCGCTTGATCGGCATGATCAACCGCCCCAAGCTGCCGCGCAACCTCGTCGAGAACTGCGCGATTACGATCGGCCGCCTTGGATACGTGTGCCCGACCGTCGTGGCGCCGCACCTGCAGGAATTCGCCAAGCGCTGGTGCCGCGCGCTCGCGCACGTGCGTGCGCCTGAGGAGAAGGAGCACTGCTTCCTCGGCTTGTGCTACATGGTCAAGGTGAACCCGAACGGGATCGTCGCGGATTTCATGTACATGTGCGGCGCCATCGCGTCGCTTGAGGGTCAGACGCTGCAGCACCCGGAGCTGTCGGACATGCTCTACCAGATCGTGCACGGCTTCAAGGCGAGTCTGGGCGAGAACTGGCCAAAGTACTTTAGCAGCTTCCCAGACCCGCTGCAGCAGTTCCTCATCAAGCGCTTCAACGTGTAAAGCTATTTGGAACGGACAGCAGACCGAGAGACAGCAAGGGGCAACTTCTGAAGAAGAGTATCGAACGAGTGAGAAGGAAAAAAATGCTGAAAACCAGAAACAAGTAGAAGACGAACGAAGGCCGAGAACCAGGCGATCAGTAGACAGACAACCGAAGTAGTAGCAGTCGTAAGGTAGTGTTAGGTAGGAAATGAGGAATCATCAAATAGTCAAGAGTAGGCGGTAGGTAGGAAAGACAGCAGGCGCAGAGAGGGGCACCGCGACAAGCGCAGACCGCTCAGCTCTGTCGCCATCGTAGAGAAGTAACGAAATGAACACGCGCATTTCACATTTCGTTTCGGTGCAATTTGTCTTTTTGCGTCAGCGAGGAATGCTTCGGTGGGAAGATCATTCATCACTTCGTCTCGCATCCACCTTCTCGCCTGTCATGTCTACTTCTACCTGCAGCCAAGTCCTTCTCCTTCTGATCAACCATTTTCATCTCGACGTCCTCCTCCCTGTCTCCAAAAGCCTCAACCCCAGAGCGAGTGTCCAACCCACGTGGACGCTTTCTGGAACCATCGACCACCATATGCTGGTCAAATCGGCTCGCTGGTTTGTCTTCGTCTTCGTCCTCCTGCATCCCTCCTGCTTCAAACATGGGCTCGTCGCACTCCATTTGCAACTCAGAGGGTGCTTCGTTCACTGGATTGCCGTGAATTCCTCCTCCTGCTGCTGCTGGTGCTGTTGCCTCTTTTCGCTGATGCGCCGCCTCGCGCGCTGCTGCTGCCGCCACTACTGCTGCGAAAGAGTCCGGGCGAGTCCAACATGAGACAGTCGCTGATAGTGTCCTCGCCTAGGGGACATCAACAAATGTCCACATAGGAGCGACACCCATCATTTTGAGTGAACCGGTTTTCTTTCACACACAGTGATGAAGCCGTAGATGGAATGGACGGTACCTTTGCCTTCTGCTGGCATGCTGCTGGGAGACACTTCAATCGGCGGCGGCGGCGACGAGATGCGACTGCTCAAGCCACTGCGCGGCGCCGGGTAGTGGTGCGTCTGGTGGTGCGCGAGCTCCTCGCTCTTCTCGATGATCGCGATGTCACCCACGAGCTTCTCGTACCGGTTGCGCGCGTCTTTCGCGGTTTTCCCGAGAGCGCGGTGGCGATTTTCGGCCACGAGTACGGCTTGTCGCTCTGCCAGTTCGCGAGCGCGTTCTCAAAGATCTTGTCCTCTTCAAACGTCCATACTTTGGGCTTGCGGCCGTTCTTGCGCAGTGGCGCGCTCTGGGTTTGCTTTATAGACGACGAAGACGACGGCACGAGCACGCCAGTGAGAGCTTGTTGCTGCTGTTGCTGTTGGGAGTTCTTGACGCTTTGACTCGTGGACTTGCTCTTGGCTCGGCTCTTTGTTTGCTTGATGGGCTTACCCGTCGCTCCAGTCGCAGGAGCAGCTGCCATGTGGTTCTGCCCGTTCGGGTCGTTCTGGCTGTCGTGGCTTCTGCTTTCAGCCGCAGTTGCCATGGGCGTGAGCGCGAACCCGAGCGAGTTGATGCTCTGCAGCGCGCGACCCGTGCCCAAGAGCCCCTGCACGAGCTGCTGCAGGTACTGGCGGCCGTGCTGCCGCGCTTCTTCGATCGAGCGCGTCTGCACGAATGCCGCGATCTTCTTCCACTCGCCGCCGCTCTGCCCTTGTCCGTAGGTCTCCAGCGCCTGCATGAAGCGAGTGTGCTCGTCGCGGTGCCACTGTTGCGCGTCTCCACCGGCACAGTCTTTGCTGTCGTTGGTATCACCATCATCATGTCGCTGCTGCTGTCGTGGTCGAGGTGGCTCGGATCCCTCACCACCTCGCTCTTGAGCCGCGCCTCCAGCTGCTGTCGCTGCTGCAATTGCTGTTGTTCGTAGTGCTGCTGCAGATGCGCGGCGATGGCTTTGGGCATGCGCAGTCGCCCCGTGAGCTTCACGGGCAGAGTGACCTCACCGTCACGCGCTGTCTCCTCCATCGTCAACTGAAGGAACGAACTTGCTCGCTTGCTGCCTGCCTGCGAGCAGCTGCTGGTGGGTGTCGAGCGGAGTGGGGGCGACCGAGCGGTACGTCTCGAAAGTGACTGAGACTGGTCTCGCGTGGACTCGCCCTTCTGGTTCTTCGTATCGGTGTCAAAAGACGCGTCGATGCCGCTTCAAGTCGCCGTCGTGCTTCATGAATCAAAGAAAGGGGATGCGAAAGGATACTCGATTTGAGGCGCAGGAGCATCGAGAGCGCTCGCTTAAGTGCCCAAGAAAGGCGATCGCGCCTGTTTGAAGAAGGACGGAGTCACTGGGGACGTGTGCAGCCAAACGGAAGTGAAAGGGTATTACCGAATAAGGCAGAAAAGATCGCGAGATGAGGAGAAGTCAAAATCGTACTCTAAAGAGACATGGATTCGTAGAGGGTTCACAAGAAAACAAGCCACTAGAGTGTTCGCGACGTTTCAAGGACAACAATGAACCGAGTGTTGCGCGAAGGTTGCGCGAGCAACACCACATTGCCACGACTGATCATCACTCTGCTTGCGTGTCAACACCTATTCAGGAAAAACAACTCTTTTGCTCATGAAGGAGTACGATGTGCTCGATCGAGGCTTCTTGCTGCTGGCTCTGCAAAAGTGTGGCTTCCGTCAAGACTTTGTGGACCTTATCGGCCGGATGCATGACGGCACGACAGACTGGTTCCTCGTGAACGGGGAGCTGTCGAAGAAGAGGGGAGTTGTCTCTGGGATACGGCAAGGATGCCCACTTGCTCCGCTACTGTTCATCATTGCAGTAGAAACCCTCGCGCTAGCAGTCGACCAATGCATTAGCTTACGGGGAATCACAATCGGGGGAGCAGAAGAGCGAAGGCTCAAAATCTCCGCCTTTGTGGACGACTCGGCTATCTTCCTGAGCAGAGGCGCAGAACTCAAGCCGCTCTTGGAGCTCCTGCAGCGTTTCGGGACAATTTCCGGCTTACACGCGCA
>JAASFO010000463.1:0-20680 GCA_023333815.1 Globisporangium recalcitrans
CTATCATCGAGGCGAAGACTGGCAGCCATCCGTGGCCCAACCTAACAACAGATGGCGAGGTAATTGATGTCCTCGCTTTCGAGACGAGCTACGAGCGCTCAGAGAAGAACTTCACAGAGAAGGAGTGGGAAGTCGTGGAAGGCATGTGCAAGTTTGAGGCGCCGGAGCGAACTTCGGTGGCAGACGCGATTCTGAAGCTGGAGGAGCTTGCGAGCATGTGCTGCTGCAGCTCAGAGTCGAGCTGCGCGGGTGCTGAGTCGCAGAAGTACTGCGGGGAGTGTGGCAATCGTGTCGCACCAAACCCTCTCGTCAAACCGTCCATATCTGTGCAGTGTTCATCTTTGCACACTTGTCGTCACCAGATCTAATCGCTTGAAACATCTCGCACCCAATCGTCGGACTCAGGACAGGTTACTCAAGGTTGATCGACAGAGATGTTTGTCGAAATACTAAGAGACGACGGTGCAGAAGCAGCTAACAGACAAAATGCACACTGGCGATCGTCAAGAAGAACCAAGATGAATGCCATCAAAGCTGAGCTGTCATCTTCAAGCACCAAGCTCTTTCCCCTCCTGTTCCTCACAAGATATCGCACAAAATCAGAACTGTCCTTGATCATACTGATTCTTTTGATGATATCTGCAGTCCCTAAATTAGTGTGGTCGTGATCAAGTCTGTCTGTGGTGATACATTTGGTCCTAATTAGTGTGGAGTGAAGCACTAAATGAATGTGGCAAACATTGGTTTCGAAACCTTCTCTCCCCTCTCTTCCTTCATCTCAGCTCGCCATTCTCACATTCGGACACGTCAAGCGCACAGAGTCGACATCTTGAGAAGCTGCACGAGAGCTCCTCGGTGTGTCTGTGTCTCCATCAGCCGCTCTCTATCTCTCCGTACGACGCCCCACTCTACTCTACAGCTCAGTGCCATGACGGCCGCAGCAGTGCAGGAGATCCCGAATGACGCCCAGACGGGGCTGCGTCGCCGTCCGCAGGCAGCAGCAGCTCAAGCAGCAGACGACTCAAATTCCGACACGGCGTCGTCCTCTTCGCAGTCCGCACCACCGCCGCCGAGAGCGCCCGTAGCAGCCCCACAGCGACCGACCCAGCGCCGCGCGTCCAAGGGCTTCGTGGAGCTGCTCTTCTCGCCGCTGAGCTTCGTGTTGGGCGACGGTGAACCCGAGGACCCGCAGGTGTCGGCGCGCGCGTTCACGCACTCGCTGCGCCGCCGCTACGGCGACGTGTTCCCGCGCTTCGAGCACACGTCGTTCCGCGACGCCGTGTCGACTGCGCGCACCGCGTCCAAGTTCCTGCTGGTGTTCCTGCACTCGAACATCCACGACGACGCCGACGCGTTCTGCAGGTATTGTCTCGATGCGATGATGGGATCGTTGCTATTGTTGTTGGTGCTGAGGATTGAGATACTGAATGGCGAGTGGTATGCCTGTCTCTATTGTATCTATTGCAAATACAGGGACGCGCTCTGCACCGAGCAGCTGAGCACGTACCTGAACGACAGCGACTGCATCGTGTCGTGGGCGGGCTGTGTGCAGCACGCGGAGGGCTTTGGCGTCAGCCTCTCACTCGGCTGCGCCACGTTCCCGTTCCTGGCGCTGCTCACGTGCGTCTCGCGCGGCGTGAACGTCGTCGAGAAGATCACTGGTAACATGCAGTAGCTTAGCAGTCAATAGGGGATATCTGCTGGAGTGCTCGATACTAACATTTGTGTGTCTCCTGATGGGTGGTTTTGTATGGACAGCAAACCTTCCTGCGGACCAGATCATTCGCCTTCTCGAGACTGCCGTGGACCGAAACAACCAGATCCTGGCGACTGCGCGTCACGTGCGTCAGCAGCGATCCGAGGCGCAGATCCTCCGTGAGCAGCAGGACCGCGAGTACCAGGAGTCGCTCGAAGCCGATCGCCAGCGTGAAGAAGCAGCGCGTCTGCAGGAGCAGCTGCTCATTGAAGAGCAGTTGCGCGCCGAGCAAGAGACCAGGCGCGCCGAGGAAGAGGCGTTGCAGAAAGCCCAGGAGCTCGTGCAGACGATCGAGCGCAAGCGTGCCAACCTGGAAGACAAACCTGCGTCCCGTGTCCCACCCCCAGGGGCGACGTACAAGACGGCGGTGCTCAAGTTCCACTTGCACAACGGCACGCGACTCGAGCGGCTGTTCTACGCGCACGACACGCTGCAGACTGTGCGTGATTTCATCGACGTGGAGTTTTTCGACCGCGAGATCAAGATCTCGAACTATGAGCTCGCGACAAATTTCCCAAAGAAGACGTACGGACCGGATCTGATCGACCTGACGCTGGGAGAAGTGGTATGTGTGTTGTGGAAGAGCGATGGCGTGTGTTGTGTATCGTGGGGAATGATTCTGACTGGACTCGCCTCTGTTTTGCTTGTGCTTGCGATAGGGACTGGCACCGCAAGCGCTCGTGTTCGTGCAGGACCTGGACTCGTAGAGTGTGCTGTTGTCCGTCAAGTGCGTGAGTAGCTCGCCACGGTTGTGAAACTACATTACCGAGTGAAGAGAGAGAGAGAGACTGCGAGATTGTGAGACTGAGCTGAGTCGGTGATGAGGAATGGCGGAAGCATTTTGGAAGCGAACGAGAAGACAAGAAAGAAAGAAAAAGACGAGACCGAGGCGCATTACTGATGGTAGCTGCAGGTGTTGCTGGTGAATAATTTAAATACAATCGCGTGCATGAACGATGGATGAAGCAAGCTGGTTTCTATTTCCATTTCCATTCACTTCATTTTTTATACTGGGTATCTATTCATCTTCACCAATTTACAACAAAACTACAGCTAACTGAGCGCGCGAGAGGATCAAGACTCCGCGTCGTCCTCCTTCTTGAAGCTCGTCTTGCGGAACGTGCCGATGCGCGAGCCGCAGCGGCCGCAGAAGACGTTGTCGCTCGGCACGGCGAACTGGCACTCGGGGCAGAGCCGGTCGTGGCGCATGTTCTCGAGGCGGCGCTCCTCCTGCTCCTCGGTGTCCGCGAGCATCTTGAGGCGGTCGATCGCGGCCACGAGCTCAATGCGCTCCTCGGCCTGAATCTTGCAGAGGTCGCTCACGAGATCCCACTGCTTGCCCGTGAGCTCGTCGGGACGCGGGTGGCCGTTGCCCTCGATCAGGTTGTCCAGGATCGTCTCGTCGTCCTCCATTCCCCAGGGAGCCTCGCCGGTCACCGCCTCGATGATGCACATGCCGAACGCGTACACGTCGGACTCGAACATCGGGTTGGCGTCCGAGCCCGTGCCGTCCATGCACTCGAGCGCCTTCCAGCGCGTGGCGTCGGTCTGCGCCTTGGCCGAGAGCCCCACGGACTGCGAGCGGATGAAGCTGAACCCGAAGTCGCAGATCTTGGCCAGACCGTCCTTGCCCACCAGCAGGTTGTTGCACTTCAGGTCGCCGTGCACGACCTTGTTCTTGTGCAGGTACTCGAGACCCAGCGCGGCTTCGTAGAACAGGCGCCACATGTGGTGCTTGTTGTCCGGGTCGCGAAAGTAGTTGACAAAGTTGCCGTTCGTCGCGTCTTCGCAGACAAAGAACACCGGTGTGGACACGTGGCAGCCGCCGTAGAGCTTGATGATGTGCGGGTGGTCGAGCTGCGACCAGAGCTCGGTCTCCTTGAAGAACGTCTTCTGCGCACCTTCGCTGTCCATGAGCAGGCGCTTGATCACCACGTGCGTGCCCTTGCCCCACGTGCCGCGGTGCACCGTGCCATACGAGCCGATGTCAAAGTACTCCTCGGGACAGTGCACGTCGTCGCGCGGGATGAACCACTTGGGGATCTTGGGCACCTTGGCCTTGGACGTGCGCACCACGGACATGAACGTCGAGCGCATGAGGTCCACGTGCTCCGGCGCGTTGCTCTGACCCTTCATCTCGATCTCGTACTTGAGCTCCGTGAGCGCCTCCACGAGCGCGCCGCCGCGCAGCTCCGAGCTGACGAGGTGCGTGTTGTTCACGAGCTGCTGCATGAGGTCGCGCTGGATCTTCTGGTCCTGCTCCCACTGCATGCGCCACGCCGACATCTCCTTGATGTGCACCAGGTTGAGCAGCTTGAAGAGAAAGTCGATCTCCGTGTGGAACTCCTGCACTTCCTCCGCGAGCTTGCGGCTCGACGCCAAGCGCGACAGCAGCTTCTTGCGCGAGTGCTTCTTCAAAAAGCTCATGAAGTTCGCGATCGCCTGGCCGTACTTGGCAAGCACCTGGTTCTCGCGCAGCATGCCCTCGTCCTCGATCTTCTGCAGCTCGTCCCAGACAAACTGCAGGCGCTCGAACACGCGCCGACACATCACTTCGTTCTCCTTCATCTCGTAGCAGAGACTGCTGAGCGTGTCGAGCGCGTTGACGATCGTGCCGCCGATGCCCGGGACCACAAAGTCCATGATCATGCAGAGCACGTCCTTGGTTTCCATCGCTGCTTCGTTCTAGTGGGAGGAGGAGTGGTGGAGGGTCTTGGGAGGGAGAAGAGCGAGGGGGCTGCTTGTTGCTGGTGGAGGCGAAAACGAGAGTGGCGAGCGAGGAGCGAGAGTGGAGGAAGCAATCGAGGCAATCGAGAGGAGAAGCCTGTGATGGTCACAACGCCTCACGTGGAGCTTCTGGAGAGCGAATGAGAGGGAGGGAATGAGGAGCTCTATTGGGTTCAAAGAATTGTGGAGCTCATTTTGATTTGGACCTGCTGATTTTGTGGATCGCAGTCGCCTAAAAAGAGCAGGAAGAGAAGAGCGAATCAACTCGGCGCGCGAGAAATGAGTCATGATTTGTGTTTAATCGAGTGCATTTAGAGCTGATTTGTGTGTTGTTTCAGTATGCTTGATTGTCAAGTCGTGAGACTTGGGAATGCGAATGGCGGAACGACAGGTTGGGTACTGCTATGAGCTATTTCTGTCCTGCTTGAGGGAAGGGTTCATTGATTTTATCGTGAGGGAAGAAGTAATCTGAACGAGAAAGAATCAGAACACTATTGTGAAGCGTTACAGTGTGTGTTGGTTCATCAGAGGAAAGCAGAGCAAACATCGATATGTTCTAGTAGAAGGAGTTAGAAGAGCTTGTCGAAGAAAAATGGACACTCGCTGGTTCTATCTACACTGCACTTGCATGTTGATGGTGTCGCTAAAAGCGCAGCGAGCGCAGTTTGCCCGAGGACGCGCGGAACATGCGGTCGTGCAGCGCCGCCGAGAGCTCGTGGTCTTCCGTGAGCACGTCCGTGATCACCACGCGCTGCACGCCCGCGACGTTCTCTGCCCAGCGCAGCAGATCGAAGATGTGCTGGGTGCCTTCTGTGATGTCGCCCGAAGGCGACAGGTCGCTGTACGCCTTCACGCGGTGCTGCAGCGCGCTCAGCTTGCCGTGGAAATCGAGAACCACCCACCCGCTGACGTCTTCATTCGCGAGATCAAACATCTCCGTCGCACTCTCCTGATACAAATACGTGTCGACGTCTGGCGCGTAGTGCGTGAGCAGCTGACCCGGCGCCTGCTGAGCCTCGCTGGTGTTCTCCTGCACCTCTTTCTGGATCGTCACGATCTCGTACTTGGCGCCGAGCAGCTCCGCGTTCTGCTCCAGCACTTGGGCGAGCGCCTTGTCCGAGATCCCGCCGCGACGGAAGATCACGAGCTTGTTCTCCTCAGGCACGATCTTCGCCACCGTGGACTCGATGCCGACCTTGCACACTGCGACGTCGTCCCGTCCTTCGATGATACCGATGTTGCCGCACGTCCCCAGGTCGTCCATCACGTGCTGCGCAGTGGTCGGCGACACGTGGCCGAAGCGGTTCGCGCTCGGCGCTGCGACCGGCACTTTCGCGGCGGCGAGCAACTCCTGGGCGATCGGGTGTGCCGGACAGCGCAGTCCCACGAAGCCCGTGTGCGCCGACACAGTCAACGGCAGCGCTGGCACGGCCGCGGCGATCAGCGTGAGCGGTCCGGGCCAGAAAGCGCGGCCGAGGCACTCGAACGCCAATCGCCCCTTCTCGCTCAGATCCACCAGCTCCACGGCTTCCTTGATCGTCGGCACGTGCACGATGAGCGGGTCCGTGAGCGGTCGTCCTTTCGCCTTGAAGATCGAGAGCACAGCGTCGGGGTCGAGCGCGTTCGCGCCGAGTCCGTACACCGTCTCGGTCGGGAACGCGATCAGCTCGCCGGCGCGCAGCTGCTCACCGGCGTACGCAAAGCCCTGCGCGTCCGGTGTCACGAACGTCGCCATCTTTGTGTCGATATCTGCTGCTGTAGTAGTAGTAGTGGTGGTGGTGGTGGCGAATGCGCAGAAGAGTTGCTGTCGTTTGACAACACGGCCGGCGGAGCAAACGACTCGACGCAGCAGCAGCGAACACGGCGTCGAGGCGATCGTCGTGACTGTTGAGAGATGGAGAGACGGCGCGAGGACCAATAGAGCCTCACACACGTGCAGACACACGGAAGCACCCTTGTCGGCCGTCTGGTGTTGCGTGAAGAGCAGGAGGCGCTGGGCTTTTTCTAGTGGCCACGACACGATCCGATGAGCGCGATGCCACCACCCAGTCAAATCTGTTTGCCTTGTCAGGTAAGCAACGAAAATGATGGTGATGGCAGGAACCTTTTTGTGGCAGATACCAAGGTGGTTATGATCTCTTTTTCCTCTCTATGTCTGATGTTACGAACGTGAACAGGTTTGTCCTTGATGAAATCGAGTCTGATTGTGTGAATCACGAATAGAGAGTATAAAGAGAAACATACTTCATGCAAGTGATCTGCATGAATGCAAAACGAACGATTGTGATGGACAGAAACGACCGTCACTCCCAAATCCATCAGCACAGTGATCGTCTATTTTGAGAGTGCTGGTCCAGATCGAACGACATTCGGTCCACACTCTCGATGGTCTCAGACGCTTTCTCATGCAGATGATTCCTGCTGACACTGTCAAAAATCTGACCCAAATGGGGTTCTTGTATAGGAGTTCATATGACTGCAACCACTCGCATACAAGACTCATTCCACCTCTCGATCGCTCATTCTTGATCACCCATTCGAAGCACCTGGACGAGAAGAGCGAGCACTGATGCCGTCGAAGAAAAGCAAGACGGAAGGAAGCCAGTGTTCAAGGACGCCTGCGCCTCCGTCGATGTCGTCGCATGTTGTCACCACACTCGTGTGGAGAGAGGCACTGATATTGATCATGCATGGGTCAACAACGGAACAGATTGCGGTTGCTACAATCAGGACAAAGCAAGCATGTGGCGACGCCGAAGACCATCTCACAAAGACCCTTGTCATGACAAGGTGTTTGTCTCCGTGACTCCCTCGCGCGCATCGCTGAAGCCACTGGAGATGAACCTCTTCTGATGCTGTTCTTCGGAGACGTCACGCATGTCAAGTGCCAGTGCGCACTGCAGAGTGAAAGCCGTCTGCGTGTCAAGGTGTCGTCCGTCTCCTGTTGGAAGAGCCACACAAGCAGCAAAGCGTGACGACCAAAGACAAGCGATCTTGTACCTCTTTCTTTCTCTCTCCCTCACACACTCTCTCTCTGTCGGGCTTCTCCAAACTACAGACTTCCGAGCGTTATGGACAAGTCCTCGCCAAAGCGTGACGCTGAGCATTTCCAGGTTTTCATTCGACGTCAGGGGGCTACGGTGACACTCTCAGTGACAGCCAAATCAATCGACTTCAAAACCGACTTGATGAAGATACAGGGTATCCAGACTTCCGACAACTCTCCAGAACCTACACTTTCTGTTTCCCACCATCTCCTCTGATCTATGTGACGACCCATCCATCCAAGTCCAAAGCGTCTTCGTCGCAGTGGTGTGGCAGTCTGTGGTGCTGCACGATGGAAGGTGCCTCGAGCTCCAACATTACGCTCGACTCGGCGCCACGAAGACCTCTGGAGATCTGAAAGTCGCCATGCACATTCCCTTCTGAGATCATCAACCAAGAAGACAAGACCCGAATGCCATTGTCTGCTCCGAGTCTTCTGGTGTCTTGGTTTTGCAGTGAGGAGCGTGCCACATGTGACATGCAGCCTCGCACCCAATCAACGACCTCGTCAGCCATTGCATTGGGCTCATCTCTCTGCAAAGAGATCCAGATGTCTGGTCCTGTCTCTGGAGCATCCCTTGTCACGTGAGCCCAAACACATCGAGCGCTCCGAGCCAAGCAACGCTCCGCGTCACACCTGCGTCTGCGGGTAAATCCTGAGCTCTCTGCGTCTCCCGCTCGCTCTTGATTCGACTGCGCACTCCACCCTATCAGCGCGCGCGAAAGCCCAGAGTCGACAAAGCGGACAACCGTCTGCGCTGCCAGATGGTGCAGCAACGCAGTGTGAAGTGCAGAAAAGGATCCCCGGATCGGAGCTCTGGGGATCGTGTGATCTCTTGGTGAGACCGTCGAGCTGGTGTCTGTCTGTTTTGCTTAATAAAGGCTTTCCCGACCACTGAATCGTGATCTGAAGAGAGAGAGAGAGAGAACGTGCCAGCGTGTGTGCATTGTTAGGTGATACCACCGCTCGCAGCTTGGCTGTCTTGCAGCTGCCAGTCACCGCGCGGTCTGCTCCACTTCGTCCAGCTCGCCTCACTCGCTCATTCTCCAATCTGCTCTCTACGGCACAAGCCAGCAGTCTTGAGAGAGCCTGCCTCACAGCTTAAGATGACGTTCTTCACCCGCGAGGACTTCAAGATCGGCTTCAACTTCTTCTGCGTCGTCTACGGCATCGGCACGCTCGGCATCCCGGCGAGTTTCGCGCGCGCCGGACCGGCATTCGCGGTCGTCGCGCTGCTCGTCATGGGGCTCGTGAACATCGCCTCGTGCGTCGCGCTCTCCAAGGTCATGATCGCGGCGCCAAAGAACGTCAAGACGTACATCGACGTGGGCGAGTGGGTCGCTGGTCAGCCGGGTCGCTACGCGGTCCTGATCTCGCAGTTCGGCGTCTGCCTGCTCGTGCCGTGCGCGTTCCTCGTGCTCGGCGGCACGCTGCTCGACGGCATCGCTCCTGACGCGTTCGAGCCAGAAGTGTGGAGCATCATCATGGTCGGCGCGCTGCTGCCGGTGGTGCTGACGCCAACCATGAAGGAAGGCTCGATCACCGCGCTCGTGGGCTGCCTCGGCACGCTCTTGGCCGACGGCATCGCGCTCTACGTCGTCGCCGACAAGATCGGCAGCCACCCGTCGGTGATCGCGCCAGACTTCGTCTTCAAGGAAGTCGCGACCATGTTCGGCAACCTCGCGCTCGCGTACTCGGCTGCGGTCATGGTGCCGGAGCTCCAGCGCGAGCACTCGCAGCCAACGCGCATGCCGCGTGTGGTCGCGTGCACGATGGCGTTCACGGCGTGCCTCTTCCTGACGATCGGTCTGACCGCGTACAGCTTCGTGGGCTGCCAGATCCCAGGCAACCTCCTGTTCGCGATCAACGGCGCGGCGCTCAACCTGAACGCGAGCCGCGGCTCGGTCGTGCTCGCGTACCTGTGCATGCAGGTGCACATGGCGATCGCGTTCGCTGTCATCCTGAACCCAGTGTTGTACCTCGCGGAGCGCACGATCCTGGGCATGCACAAGCGTCCTCAGCTCGTGTTCGCGGACGAGGAAGCCCCTGCGGCGATCGAGGTTGCGTCCCCATTCTACGAGAAGGCGCTGACGCCAAACGGCGGGCTCTCGGACAAGGACGGGATCGTGACCACGTCCCAGTCTGTGACCTCGCTCGCCGAGTCCGAGCAGCGCGAGCACGAAGCCGACGAAGCGCTCCGCTCCGAGTACCGCGGCGCGGGTGTCGTGATCAAGTTCGTCGCGCTGCGCATCGTGATCGTCGTGATCCTCCTGGTGTGCTCGATCCTGTTCAAGGACCACTTCCTGGACATCACGGACTTTGTCGGCGCGTCGGCGATCACGGTCGGCGGCATCATCCTTCCCATCGCGTTCTACATCAAGGTGTTCTGGAAGACCACGCCGCTGTACCAGAAGGTCGTGGCGCTGGTCGTGATCCTCTTCTGCGCGACCACAGGCGCGTACGTGACGTACCTCTCGGGCAAGGCGCTCTTCACGGACGTCGCGGCTTCGGCGCCGTTCCCGTACTGCCCGGTCGAGTACTCGGAGGTGGTGTACACGAACTCGACCCACTACGCGCTCTAAGGTGATTCGGAGCAGCGAGTTGTACCTTGCGACGAGATGGAACTGTGGTGGCGAATGGAAGCTGCTGCTGCCTTGATAATGGAGCAAAAGGTTCATGTCCAATGCGAAATAGTCCCCCAAGACTGGCCAGAGCTTGCTATTGTAGTTAGAGGGAAGGCAGAGCAGCAAGAGTAGGAGGTCAAGGGGGTAGCATCTGCACATACTTTCCTTCAGGATATTCTTCCAGGCAGCAAGCCCATCTTGCGCGATAGAATGCATACTTCAAAACCCAACAAGTCGACTCTTGCTTCACTCGCTTCACGCTCATCCATCGCTGGGGATTGTGTTCGCATCACATCGCTTTTGGGTGATGAGAACGCCGAGACAAGATCTCAATAGGTCGAAGGGGAAGGCTCAATAGTATTAGGGATGTTTCGAGCGATACTGCAGGCTTTGCCTGGCTGGGTTTCTGGCTGATCGGTCTATGGGGAAGTGATGCGAAGCTGAATGAATAACGCTATTCCATGGTGCTTCCGCAGATCTTCTTGCAGATGCCCGTGAGGATCTTGCGACCGTACGGGATGTAACTCGCCGAGTACCTAGAGAATGGAAGCAGGGAGTTGCAACACACCATTTGTCAGAATTATCCCTCTGAGAGTCATTGCAAATACTACCAGCGCATGAGGGGTGCCCGAAAGAACAGAGAGCTCTCACCAAACAGCAGCGACAAACTGGATGAACACCAGCAAGAGCACGACACCGCCGAGGTGTGGAACCTGATTGTTGCATCCGGAGGCACACAAGAAACAATGAGTGCTAGGGATGCAGACTGGAGGCTGGCATACTCTGCTGGAAACTCACCGCGATGGCGACCGCCAGGACGATGACGATCATCGCGAGGTAGATGATCGCGGCGACGCGGCGCACGGGCTTCATCATCAGCTTTACCTGCTCCGTTGGTCCCACGAGGAACCCCGACCTGCACATTCAACACACACACACAACTCATTAGCACGACCACTTGACAGAGACAAGGAAGATCGATCGTGTGTGCGTGCGTACCCGCAGAGCGCGATGATGTTGCCGATCGAGTACGTGATGCCGAACTTGGCGCCATTCGCACTCCCACCGATCAGCGCAAACGTCGACTGCATTGAAGAATCCCAATAGCAACACAATCATCACATAGAGCCATTAGCACTCAGAGGCGACACGCAGCAATAGCACAAGCGAGCCACATGCAAGCGATCACCAACGCAACAGCATCACGCAAGAGACGTACGCCAAAGCTGATGAGGTACCCGAGGCAGAAGCAGGAGGCGAAGCCGATCATGCGCTGCTGGCGCGACAGCGACGGGCACGTCTTCGCGAGCGACTCGCTCGTGGTCACGGACGGCGCCGCCTTGTCGCGGCCGATGATCACTTTGATCTGCTCCATCCTGCTGTGCTCTCTTGTCGCTGTGCCTCTTGTGCGTGGCAGTCAGCTTGATACGGAACAATGAGTTCTGATCATCAAAATGCAATATGCCATGATCAAGACATGTTCGCATCGCTCAGTCAGTGGCGGGAAAGTGGCTGGAAAGTCGTCTCAGCCAATAATAGACCGCGAAACGTACCTGTTGGTGGCGGTGGTGTGGCAGCAGCCAAAAGCGCACCTATCTCACATGCATTCAGACAAAGTGAGTGAACACCACTTTTCCTGACTGTTGCTGCTGGCCGAGTTGAAGCGACGGAAGTCGGTCTGAGATCATGCGAATACTGTAGTGCTGAGGGGTTTATCGATACTCACTATATGCAGCTACAGTAGCTGCTTTCTTCATGTGCATGTCTCTCTCTCTCTCTCTGTGGAAACCCTGTTGCTGATCTTGTTAGCTCTGATCTTTCGTTGTCCATGCATTTTCTTCACCGCGACGCGTCCGCTTTTGCGCTTCACAGCTTCTCTCTCGTTCATTTCCCAGCTCCTCATTCAGCTCGCTTTAACGCCGACGAGAGCTGCTGCTGGGCTTGTCATCTTTGCCCTTGCGCGCATCCGTGAGGAACTGGTCCAAGCCGAACGGATCGTCATCGCTGTCGTCGTCACTCGCATCTCGGCGGCTGCGCTTTCTGCTGTCGCGACCTCGCTCACGCGAACTCGAACGCGAACGGGAGCGAGAGCGAGAGCGAGAGCGCTGGCGACGAGCAGCAGCTGGTGGTGATCCACGACCGCGGGAACGCGACAGCGAACGGCGACGTGTCCGCGATCGAGAGTACGATGGAGAACGCGATCTCGATCTCGAGCGCGACACCGAGCGAGATGGCGAGCGGCGACGCTCACGAGCTCGTGGCGGTGGCGATCGTCCTCTTCCACGCGCAGCACCAGAGCGGCTCTTCTCGTTCCCATCTTCTCCATCGTCGTCCTTTGTTGTGTCGTACGAAAACTGCACGGGACCGTCACGATGACCAACCTGCTCGGTGCCTCGGAACTGCTTGTCCGCCTTGAATCGCTTCGTGTGTCCCTGTCTCAAATCCTCCATCTGCTTGTCGGCATCGCCAAACCCTGCATCATCGCTCTTTGGTCGGTACACACTGGCTTTGCCGCGGTCCACGAGTGGCTTCGAGTAAACCGTGTAGTCGTCTTCCGGACCAAAGCCAGAGCTCAGACCCTGGGACTGGTTAAACAGCCGCGAATCAAAGAGCGCGTCGCCCGAGAGCTTGCCCGCGCCTTGTAACTGACCGAGCGCGATCTTCTCCGACACGTCGCGATCGTCGTCACGCGTGAGCTTGCCCTTCTTGCCGATCTTCTGCATGCGCAGCTCACGTTCCCGCTCCTTCTTGCGGTCGCGACGGATGCGATCGCGCTCACGGCGTCCATCATCCTCGTTGTCACGCCCACGACCGCGACGGTCACCACCTTCGTCGTCACTGCTTCCACGGTCGCTGTCGGAGCGAGCGCGACGTCCTCCGTCATCTCGTCGTCCGCCACGACGGTCGTCACGGTACTCATCCTCTTCGTCGTCGTCATCCCCTCTCTGGATCCCCGAGCGCTCCATGCGCGCTTTCGACGCCAGCTCGCGGAGCTCGTTCTCTTTCTGCTCTTTCTGCTTCATCGCGAGCTTCTTCTGCACGGTCGCGCGCATGTTCACTTCTTCGCGGGCTTTCCGCTCGGCGATCGCGAGCGCCTCCGAGAGCGACGCAAAGTTGTCGTTCACCGTCACTTGCTGCAACCCACGGCCGTCGGCAGCGAGACGCTTGTCGAGCGCGATCGTGAACCCCTTCGAGTTCTTCCAGTTCGAGATCATCGGCGGGATCTTCCACGACTGCTGGTCCTGCACCGTCAACTTGCGCGGCGGCGAGTGCAGCACAGGCACGGGTGGGGACGGCGGACCGCGCACGGCTTTCTTGTGCTGGAACTTTGGCGGCTCCATAGGATCTTTCGCGACGTCGACCATGCGGATGATGCGCTGCTGGCTCTGCCCGCCCATCTTGCCCTGGTCGTTCGGCGTGTACCGGATGTACGTCGACGACTCCTTCGCAGTCTTCTGGCGCGACACGTTCACGGGGAGCGACGCCGCGATCTTGCCCTGCACGAGCACCTGCAGCGCGTCTTTCGTGCGGTTCGCCGTCTCGATCTCTTCGTCTCGACTGGGGAGCTCCAGCGCAGCACTCGCACCATCCTTCTCGACAATGTCGCTGAACTTTGTGTACACCTTGGTCTTGTTGCGGTGGTGCTGCGTCACCACGGCGTCGTAGTTCACCTGCCCGTCCTCGCCGCGCACCTGGAGCGCGAGCGTGTTGTTGCTGGAACCCGAGCCGAGCGTCGATCCGGTTGAACCAGAACCGCCTTTCTTGCCCATGTTGAGCGGGAACTGCGCCAAGTGGATCTCCGGGTACGCGCCGCCATCGCCAAAGTCTTCAGCGCTGCGCGGGATGAACTTGCTGGAGACGCGGTGCGGGTACGAAGGGACTGCGCGGCGCGCCACCACCGCAGTGGACGACGAGGCAGCGTTAGCGGCAGTGGCTGGTGCAGCTGCTGGCGCCTTGTCGTCGCTGTACGTGGTGTACGCGTGCACGGGGACTGGGAACAGCGCGCTCATGCTCTCACTCTGTCGTTGTACACAGAGAGAGAGAGAGAGAGAGAGCTATGAAGGGCGATCCTTAGCGCGCTATCCTTGGATGCTTCTGCTGCTGGTGCTCAGCTGATGAGACGCCACCTACAACAGCTCACTCGCTCGCTTGCTTTCTGTTTTGTTGATGGGAAGAGAGGCTGGTTGAGAAAAGAGGAAAAAGAGGGGAAGACTGAGAACGAATGAAATATACGTCCATGCAGCACCAAATACGCGAGATGTATACGACCGGGTTTTAGCGAATGTCGAGACACATTTCTGAAAGTACAAATTGCCAAAAATGGGAATAACTGCAATCTCATGTCACCTCCATTCGAGGAATGAGTCCTCTCTCTCCATTCTCGCATCAATAGCAAGTGCAAGCGACTGAATTGTGTCCTCTCCAGTTTGTTCCACATCTTTGCTGGCGATTTTTGAAACAACCACTGGACAAGTCTCAGAGCTGTGACCACACTGCTAGCACCTGACCAACTGCTGAGGCTTTTTGCAAGAGACTCGTTGTTTGTAGATCCAATCTGAGTTTGTTTTGGAGCTGGCGCGCACTGCTTGCACAGATCAGTTGCGCCAGTGGATCAAGGGATCCAAGCTAGTCACGCTCTAGGCAATCGCGAAGTCTCTGGTTGCCCGCCGAGTCGGTTGTTCTTTGTTGCGCAGTCTCACGATGGAGACAAGGCTGCAGGTTCGACGCCGCTTGCTTCGGATCGCCGATTCGAAAGGCAGTCCTTCATCGCCTCTCCCAGAAGAGCTCGCTGAGCTGGAAAGCGCCACGTCGAGTTTGCATCTGGCAGCATGGAGACGCACGCGAGCGGCTCTGAACCATCGCACGAAGGAGCAGCAGCCTCATGTGGGCGGCGACGACGATGCAGAGGAGGACGATGGTGATGACGAGAACGGAGACGAGGAGGAGGAAGAAGAAGAAAAGCAACTAGACTCAGCAGCAGCAGCGGATGACAGCGTCGACTCCACGAACGCATCATCACACCCACCAGCGTCAAAGAGAAACGACAAGTGCGAGACTTCACCAGTGGTGAAGCTGCTCTTCAGCCGCCACGACCCGACTCGAACCCCGACCGTCTGCTTTGATTATCCGCCGCATCTGAACGTCACCCGCGAGTACGAGCACCAGGCAGCGCCGACCAACAACAACACCAGCAGCAGCAGCAGCAGTGCGACGACCCAGCAACACCGAGTTGTTGTGCTCAACGCTCAGGACTGCCCGCTCTTTTACAGAACCCACTGGGAGCGCAACTGCGTCAAGAACACGATCGCAGGTTTCATGCGCACGAAGAAGAAATGGACGGGCTGGCACATCGCGTGGGCAAAGCACATTCCCAAGACAAGGTTCAAATTCTTCAAGGCAAACGGCATCAACCAGCACGTCCAGGTGTTCAACCACTTCCAGATCCGTGGGTCGTCGGTCGCAAGGACCGACTCATGAAGACGCTCGCGTCGTACAAGCGCCGCTTTGACGCGAGCTACAGCTTTTTCCCCGAAGGATTCACTTTGCCCGACCAAATGGACACGTTCCGCCGCGCGATCCAGCGTGAAGATGGGAGTACTGCTTTGCCGATTTGGATCCTGAAGCCGCCAGCGTCAGCGTGCGGAAGAGGTATTCGCGTCATCACGTCGAAAGACGTCGATTCCATCTCGAAAGAGAAGAAGTGCGTCGTTCAGAGATACCTAGCAGACCCGCTGCTTCTTGACGGATACAAGTTTGATTTGCGCATCTACGTCGTGGTCACGAGCGTCGATCCGTTGCGCATCTACTTGTTCAAAGACGGCATCGCGCGCTTCTGCACGAGCAAGTACTTGCTCGACAAGCTCAAGACCCGCTTCAGCCACTTGACCAACTACTCGGTCAACAAGACGAACGACTGCTTTGTCGAAAACACCGAGACTGGACAGGGAAACGCGGGCAACAAATGGAGCTTGACGGGACTGCTCGACCATCTGCAGACCCGAGACATCCTGAAAGACTCCGAGAAGCTCATGGAGCAGATCCGCGAGGTCGTCTGCAAGACAATCATCGCTGCGGAAGCGCACTTGACCCCTCTCGTGCACCAGTTTGTGAAGAAACCGCTCTCATGCTACGAGCTCTTTGGGTTCGACGTGATGCTCGACAGCAACCTCAAGCCCTGGCTCATTGAAGTGAACGTGTCGCCGTCGCTCATGGGCGGATCGCCGCTCGACAAGCGCGTCAAAGGGCTCCTGCTGAGCGACATCTTCCACTTGGTCGGCGTCCCAGTCTCGGTCCGCAATCTTCCTGCTGGGGAGTTGCCCAAAGACATGGAGCGAGTCGCTGGGTGTCTCACTGCTTTCTTGTCGATCACACATCGTCTTCTTCAACATTAGCATCGGGTATAATGTCGTCGTCGCGGAGTTTTTCGAGCTTCTTGCTCACTGGAAAAGCGACCGACACTCGACTCGACCGGCGCCGCGTGTTCACGATCGTCGAGAGCCGCGAGCTGGTCCTTCATCGACCGGATCTGCACCATGTACGACGCATCGCCCCCCAGTAAATGCTCAACGGTTCCTTTCAGCGGCGCTTCCTTCACCTGCTGTGATTGCTGGACGTGGGGATTCTGTTGTTTCACTTCGTTGGTATTTCTCGACTCGGGTTGGAGAGGTAGACCTTGGAATGGCGCTGCGACCACGCTCTTGCTTCGCAGGTGGAACTGGTTTGTTGTTGTTGCTGCCAGTGACTCACTCCGTAGACGATCGCGGTTGTCGTCATCCATGTCCTTGCTGAAACCTGGATGAGCATCCAAGTTCATCTTTCTTGCATTTCCTCTGTCCGCTCCCGCCACCAAGCGCACAGTCCCGCCGCGTCAACGCAGTCGTGCTCAAACTGCGGCCGAGCGACTTCATCATCGCGAACTTGCTGCTCACGCTGGAACCACCACTGCCGCCGACACTCGCAGGATTCAGATTTGTTGGGTGAACTAATGGCTTGCTTTCCGATCCAAAGTTGCGATGCTTGAACGCCATTGACGTGGAGACGTCCTCCTGCTCACTCTCGTCGTCTTCGTCTTCGTCGCTGTCCTCATCGTCATCGTCACCACCACCTCGGAGGCGACCAAGCTGCCCACTCTTGTAGCGAGACGGCATCAGATGCGGCGTTGTCTCGCTCTTCTTCAGCCCAGAAGAAGGATAGCAATAACCATTTTGATGCCGCGGCGGCAATCGATCCGATGAAAATGCGCTCCCCGTCCCTTGGTTCGACGGCGATGACGCTAACCTTGGCGGCAGGCGCTTGCGTCGGTGAATCGGCTTCTCGGTCATGTACACAACGTACTGGTTCGGGTTGTCTTGCTGCGCCTGCACGCGGGAGATCACGCCGGTTTGCTGTAGCAGCTCGAGGGATTTCCAGTTCCCAAGCAAGTACTCTCGCCGCTTGCCGAGATGGCTGTCGAGCAGTGCATTGTACTCTGGAATGCCATCTGACGGCAGGAATCGCGTGGAGAAGGATGCTCCTGCAGATGTGGTCGAGTTTGCCATCGACTGCCGCTGCTGCATCTTGAACGAGCCACCGTAGTTCTCTCTCTTGCTGGCGCGACGGGACAGCGAGTCACAGCAGCAGACGAAGCGGCAAGCTGCGGACGGGAGAGTCTCAGGGCACAACCTACAAGAACAACTCAGGATCAGCGCATACCCCGCTCACTCCGAACGACTGATCTGCGGGTTGACCAGCCACTAGAGCAGTGCAGGGAGAACTCGATGTGACAAGGCGCTGCACTACACTGAACATAGTTTGGCACACAGCTCCACATTTGTACCTGTTGCGAGACGCTAAAATTGGCTGATGGTTGATGCTCACAGGTGAGATCTATTTTGCGCCTCGTGCGCTGTAAATGGTGAGTGGGTCGCTATCTCTTCTCCAGCATCAAGCGGACTCACCTTTCCTTGCCTTTGCTTCGTTTTTCGCCATATCGAGCCACTTGATCAACCACATAATCGCTCGACTGACTCCCTGCCTCTCTATGTGTACAAGCCGTTGAACTCCTGATCCAGCTCAGCGATCTCAGCGCCTTGAGGTCGGAAGAAAAGCGGGCGGTCGAGTCCCAAGAGCGAGCAGAGCGGCAGGAAGCAGCGCACCATCTCGGAAACCACAGTCGTGAACTCGCAAATCGACAGCAACACTCGCACGCGCTGCTTCTTCACTTCGCCCTAAACGCCGACAATGTACCAGGCAACACATAGTCACAGGTTACACTCCAGCAGCGCCACACAACTTCCAAGGTAGGTGTAAGCAAACTCGACCGAGTACGTACCAGCGTGATGAGCGCGGCTGGGATCCCACTCGTGAAGCGCGGAATCTCCAGCGTGCGCACCGGGTACTCTTCTTTATCAGCACCTGAGCCAAGAGCCACCACCGCGGACGTCGCGAGCATGCGAAGCAGCGGGTACTGCTCGTTGCGAACCGCGTGGTCGTAGATCGTGGTCGCCGTCTGCGAGTCGAGACAGAACGTCTCGCTGGCGCTGATGTGCTTTTGCAGCGCGTTCACCCAGACCCAGCTCGCGCGCTGCGAGATCGCGTGCGGGACGCGCACCGCAAACACTGTTCCAAAGTTCGCCTTGTCGTCCACGTCGTACTTGGAGAGCACGACGCACGCAGAGATCGATGCGTTCTGGAGCGTGCATGGATGCTACAGAATCCGATTCATACCAAACACAAAGTATCAGCATACAGACAGTCGCCATACGATACCAGTTGGAGATCACAGGGGATAGACTCACAATGGTCTCGTCCGAGACCACGAGCGTCGCGACAGTGACCCATTCGGACGTGAGCTCCTGCAGAAACTTCTCTGAACCGCCGGGCAGCGCGACAATGAGCTTCTCGACGCTTACTGCACTTGTCTCGCCACTGGTTCCCAGCGACGCTCGCACGCTTTTGCTCCACTGCGCACATGCATTTGATACGGCGACAAGCGATCCGCATGCACACAAACAGCGATGGACAAGACGCAGGGTGGGAGATGAATAGATCGAACACACAGCGAGAATGCACACAGACACGTACGCGAAAGATCGGCTCGCTCAGCGGACGCTCGTCCTCGCCCTGCAGGTCCACGCCAACGGCGCGCGAGCTGCACATGACCCGCATAGCATACGCCGATACACATGGCGCTGTTAGTTTCATACGAGACGCATCGAGAGCGACATGTGCATGCAGTGCGTTCTTGCTCAACCAAGCCGCGCAACGCGTGATGTATCGTCACTCCTTCTCCTGCTGAGACTGACGCACAGACGCGCCAGCAAACGCACACACATGCAGCGCTGCGTGGTGCGCCGCTGCTGCTGCAGATGGGGGTGTCTGTGGAGATACGCACCTAAAGTCGGCTTCTTCCGCGAATCGCAACGAGAGCGCCATGTTGCTTTGTCTTGTTTGCTTTTTGCCAAATCACGCAAGAAGATTTCACTCTCTCAGAACATGACGGCTTGGAATTTGGCAACTGGTTTTGGTCGCTTGATTCCACCTCTCCGGTATGTACTGATCAAATTTGACGGAAAGTAGAATTGAGACACAGAGTCGTTGTTTGAAATGTGGAAAACACGTCGGGTCCAAAACGACGTGCAAAGTTGCCACATGCAGACACGTATCAATATGTCCAGGAATGACATCCAATCGTCAGTTCTGTCCGAGAATGGCGACTCGTCGCAGAGATGACGCAGGATGAAGAAGAAGACGCGCAGACTTCTCTGATGGACGCGATCAGCAGATCTGAGGTGATCTTGATCGGCACTGAAGCAAACATCGGTGTCTGCTCTGAGCGTCTTCTACACCACCAGATGACGACACAGCACTGTGACGATACTTGTATCCAAACAGCAACGTAGCCACGCAGTATGGATTGGATCACTGCTAAGAGATGCATGAAAGTATGTGGCAGTGCCACGAGGAGATACGAACCTGACCCTGACGACATCTTCTCTGTTGGGAATCAGGAAATGTATCCACGGTATGCAAGGCTGATAGAGACCGGCATCGAGACTAGAGGTGTGCCACAATCGCCGATTTCGGAGAAACCAGGAACTCGGCACATTATTTTCGTTCAATATTGGACGTCTTCATTATTATTTGCACCAGCGCAGTCGGAATCAGGAAGCAGGAGCAGTACGGAATCCACCAACAACCAAGCGGCAATCGCCAGATCAATTAGATACGCAATATCAGTTCCAAACCCTCAGTCGCAACTGCGAAGATTCACAACTGAAAGTGGAAGAGAAGTAAACACACAGCCACACAGATCGACAAAACTTCAAAACGCGATCCGCGCACGCTCGACACACGCGACCGAAACCATCCGCACAACCACTCGGTCGCTCGCTGGCCATCCGTGAAACCAGATACAAATGCACCTTAACGTTAGTTCAAGAACGTGATGGTGCTGTCCGAGTACTGGCAGAGCGGCGGAGAGATGCCGCGGCCGATCGTCGTCGCCTTTCCGCTGGTGACACCCTGCGACCAGCCGCACACGTCCAC
>JAASFO010000464.1:0-20675 GCA_023333815.1 Globisporangium recalcitrans
AGCCGAGTCGTCCACAAAGGCGGAGATTTTGAGCCTTCGCTCTTCTGCTCTCCCGATAGTGATTCCCCGTAAGCTCGTGCATTGGTCGACTGCTACCGCGAGGGTTTCTACTGCAATGATGAACAGTAGCGGAGCAAGTGGGCATCCTTGCCGAATTCCAGAGACAAATGTGTTCCGAGAGAACCAAGTTCAAAAATGGCACACATTCGACAAATTCCTCGAACGTTGATTTTGATGGAGGGAGGGAGGAGAGTATCCTGGCTGTTTATTCAGATGTGACAGAGCTGTTTGCGAGGACTCTCACTTCTTGTCTACCAGCGAAAAACTCAGACGATCTTGACCCTGTATGTTTTGTTCCAGATCCAAGATGTCAATGGTCGATAGAACACGAGCGTCAACGAAATCGCACTGATATTTGGATTGCTCGCGGTCCTCAGAACCGCCAAAAATGATGACAATAGAATAGGCAGTGTGGGCGTCATGTCGCCCTAGCTAAGCTTGCCACTGCACTCAGCTGTCGGTGGCTCCAATCAGCGATGCGAGCGCCTGGATGTCCGTGTCATCGAGGTCGACTGGGAGCAGCAGGTCCCAGGGCGTGTCCTGGTCGTCATCTTCATCGCCCAAGTCGGCGTTATTCGTCAGAGACGGGTGGCGAAGCGAAGACGACGAAGGAGACGAGCGTCTCGACAGCTCCCGGGAGCGCTGGTACCGAGGCGACGCGGCATTTCGCGGGGACTTGGTCTCGAGCTTGCGCTTCTGCTCAAGCTTGCGCTGGTTGCGGTTCGCTTTGTTTCGGTGGAACTCGCAGAACTTGTGCAGATCGCCGTCGCGCTTCACGGAGCGGTCGCTCGTGCAGTGCTTGCTCGGGTACTGGCAGCGGTAGGACTCGGAGATGATGGAGAGGTCCAGGTGCGCGGCGTTCGCTCGGTCTGCTGCTGTTTGCGCCACGCGCGCAGCCTGGGATGGTCCTACTACCTCGGTCTTGATGATGGCGGTGTGCATGCTGTGTGGTGGTAGTTCGTCAGTTAAAGCTTTGGGGTTCTGAACTTGGTTGAGGAGGTATTGAGCTCTAGAGCGCCAATTCGATTGTGAGTGACGCAGAACTGGATGTCCCAGACACAGGGTAGCCATTTAGCCACTTGGTTCTCCTGCGAAGAAGCGATCCGTGGATGTACGTAGTGTCAATCCGCGCGGAGCATCTCAGGAACCAGGCACGCCCGTCAGTTGATACTCTTGTGTGGCGAGAACGTCTTGTGTGCAGATGGTGCTGTATTTTTGGCTGGTGCATCTAAGGGTCTGAGGACTCGCCTTCAGGCGATTGCAGCGACAACAGTGCAAATCGCCTGGATACTCTTCGAATAAAGAGAGAGAACGTGCCAAAAGCGGAATAGGGAGATGATGGGTGGATTGCTTATTGGGTGGTTTCTCTAAAATCCTGGTTATCAAAAGGTGTTGGGATAAAACCTGGAGGATTCTTTTCTGAAAAACTACACAAACTACCCTTTTATTCGAGACATTTGGAGGTTAGAGAGGAAAAATCCATCTTGGTTTCGTGACTTTTAATCATTTTGCTGACTGGCATCAGGGAAGATGAATCACGTGAACCTCTTGAAACGGACGATCTGCAACACAAGCGCATGCGTGTGGTCAGCGAGGAACCAGTCTGGTGTCAAGCTTCGCTGTGTTCTTATTCTGCACTGCAACTACAAGCGCAAGTTCAGTTTGCTTACCAATATGTGTGTCCGTTTCGCCCTCACGTTTTGGTCCGACCTCCGGACAACATGCAGCAACAGGAAGACACAGGTGCGTGAAAGGCGAACTGGGGTCGCAGTGCTGACAGATCTGCTGCTGCTGGGAGAGCTCTCGTTTTCAAGACGAAGTCGCCTTGTGTCGGACGAATGGTGTTTATATCTCACGACCACCTGTTTGTTTCAATGCGTGCGTGGGTGAACCTTCGCAAGGGGAGAAAGACGACGGTGCACTGTTCGTTGTTCCGACAGCAGAACAAGCGTGTCCATGCTTGCTGAGGTGGAAAGCGTGGCTCTGCCGACGAAGAGGCGCGAGCGAACTGGATTCGCGCACGAAGGTGTCGCCCGAAGCACAACGAGAAATTCGTGGAGGGGGTGCAGTTTGGCGAAATGAAGAGCTCCATAATCTCTCATGAGGACACTTCGAAAAATCTAGTTTGGGTACACAATCACTCTTGCTCTTCACAGATCACCCAAGATAGTAGAATCGTGACCTAAACTACCCAACTGCAAGCATTTTAGGTGCATTTAAATCGGGTTGAGTGTCAATTGCTGCACTTGATTTCTGAGCAGAAGACGAGTGGCTGGCGTCGCTTCTGTTGACCCAAATCAGACATCTTTCGAGTCCGCAACCACTTGCAGCACGTCCCGTGTTGTGTCACCCATTGCACGCTGCTGCAGGTGGACTACTCAACTGACGATCGCTGCTTCGACAGTGGCCATGCCCACAAGTCTCGGTGGCTCCTTGAACCTCCGACAGCAGGAACCAGATGTCCACTCAGAGAAGGTCTCTTGCTCAGAGACATTGGATATTGGATCTCCAGATCAAGCTGTGGCGCAGCCCAGAACTATTGACATGCACCAGGATCACCTTGAAGCGCTGGCGACTGGAATCCTCCTTTCGTATTAAGAGTTCCTGGTGCTGGTGAAATCGCAATGGCGCGCGATATCGCAGACCGAAAGTGTCCGCTCAGGAATCCGCAATTCGCAGCCATCAGTGTGGCACAGGAATGACTTCACCTTCGCCTGCAACAGCAGAACACAAACCAGCAAATGCAACACATCGTGCATGACGAACACGAGTGCAGTTGCGATAAGCAAGGCTAACTCTTACTTGCCTATCATAGCAACCGCACAAGTGCATCAAGATGGGCACAAAGTGCCATTGGGACGAGAACGGTTACAGTGTATGAGCACAAAAGATCACGAGCAGTACGAAAGGAGGGACGAGCGAGCAGCAGACAGGAGTTTGCCCTTGGTTTGTGAGAAACCTACAAGCCCCAAGACCCAGCTCTGGCTTCCTTCATCTCGGCTCGGTCGGTCACCATCCATCATCCTTTTGGTTTTCTTGCCTCCTCCCATGTGGTTCTGTTCTGTATCCCTTCTCTCATCTTCTCCGGATTCTCTCTAAATGGCTATGGGCGTCCAACACGCATGAGTGGGTGGGGGTGGGTGGGTTGGTTGGTTGGTACTCTTTCGCAGAAAAAGAAGCAGCAAGTCAAACAGTGCCATACTCACCTGAGCGCTCTTCCTGCGACAGCAAACTCTCGGTCTCGAACGAGCCGCTGCCGTCGCTGCGGCGCTTGGACGTGCTGAAGTAGCGCATGTAGAGCACCGTGAGCACACCGACGATTGCGGCGAGCGACGGCAGGATGCAGTACACTTGGCGCAGGAACTCCGCATCCTCAAGCGGGAACGCCTGCAGCTTCTCGCGCTCGTTCTGGATCAGCAGGATCGCAAAGCCGTTCGAGATCTTGTCCGTGAAGCTCATCGCGCCGTACACGAACGCGCCGCTCTCAATGTTGTTACCCACGAGGTCGCCTTCGAGACACACCGAGGTGACCATGATGATCGAGTTGCCCATGCCCAAGATGACCGAGAACGCGTAGATCCACGTCGCGGTCTCGGGGGTGAGCAGGTAACACAGCAGCAGCGAGAGCACCACGAGCGCCGAGCCCACATTGAACGAGCCCGTGCGACCCAGCATCTCGTTCATGTAGCGCAAGAAGAACGTCGCGAGGAAGCCCGAGACGTACACCAAGAGCGGCACGATCGCGATCGACGTCGCCGACATTTTGAGCGTCACGATCAAATAGAACGAGATGAACACCTGCGTGACGTTCACCACGAGCCGCGTGCACATGTACACGACGCCGACTTCGTAGAACATGCCGACCTTGAACCAGCTCTTCCAGGTCATGTGGTTGCTGGGTGGTGCTGCGGCGACTTCCAGGTGGCTCATCTCGTACAAATCCGCGTCGCCATCGAACGGGAGCGTGTTGGGTCCGCGGGATTTCCTGTCCGCCATCGATGGACTCTGCGTGATCGCGTGTCCGCTCTCGCGTCGTTCGCTTTTCGTGGGGGTCGACAGTTTCTCGTGCGTGCCCGCGAGGAACACCAGCGTCGCGATGCCGCCGACGATCAGCGACGTGTACGCGAGCAGCGTGAACTTCTCAGCGTCCGGGACGTTGTACGGCTTCACGACGCGCAGCAGCAGGAAGAAGACGCAGAACACCAGCACATTCGACAGGATCGTGAACGCGTAGCGCGTGCTGTTGAGCACGCAGCGCACGTTGTCGTCCGTAGACAATTCAGGAACCTAATCGCAACAGCAATGTGTCAGTGAAGCAACGCCAACGGCTGCAGCAATGCCGCAAAGATCGAGCAAAGTGACTCACCAACGCCATGTGCGACACCTGGACAGCTGCCCACCCAAAGTTGAACAAACTCGCGGCGACGGCGTAGTACACCACGAGCACGAGGCGACTGGGGGTATCCGTGAACCACCGCGGCGCGCAGGCAGCAAACACAAAGAAGAAGCAGACGATCACCAGCAGCGCACCGCCAGCGAGCCACGTCTTGCGTCTCCCAAAGCCAATCGACGGGATGCCCTTGGAGAAGTCCGAGAGCACGCCGACCAACGGCGTCGCGATACCATCGGCGATCTGGCCCGCAAACATCACGATCGCAGAATCCACGGGAGACAATAATGCAACCTGTGCAGCGGCAAAGTAACGTTGAAGCATTGTCAGTCCGTCATCGGCTTCAGAGTGCACACAAAGGTACTGTGCACAATGCAGAGAACAGCATCGACTGACTGCAGCAAAAACAAACAACACCAACCGAACAAACATTACCTGCCGCAGGAACACCAGCAGGTACGAGAACCACGTGGACGCGCACATGTCGTTGAGCACGTGGCCGACGCCGTACGCGATGAACTTGCTGGACGTCCACTCGTTGCGAACTCGCTGCTTCTCGCGCATCGCGGCGTCGCCATTGGCTTTCCAGGGGGCGTTCGCGTCGTCCGAGATCGCAACGTAGTCGCCACTCCCGTTCGCGGCGCTGCTCCGTGTCGCCGCCATCTGTGCTGCTGCTAGTGCTGGTGGTGCGGCGAGGTGGTGCCAACTGCGCGAGTCTGGAAATGGAGATCTCGTCGTTCCTCGTTTCACTCGCTCACGTTTGCGCATTTTCCTGAAGGAAAAAAGAAAGTCGGAGTGATGGTCTCATGATCATATTGTGGTTAGTTGAGAGGATTACGTCTCCTCTCATTCGCTGAAAATGCATTCTGCTAGACTCTAATTGGGCTAAAACAAAAGCATCGGGCGACTTGATTGGCGGAAACCACGAGATCCATTCTGCTGTTGCAATCATAGGAAGAAAAATCTAAAGGGAAAGAAAGAGAGAGAGAGCGAGAGCAGGCTTCAAATAGAGAAAGCGAGCGACAAAAAGCAGAAAAGCAGGTGACGATGGCGGATCAGCGCGTGTTGGGGCTGCTGCTGCTCGTGGCGGCGGTGGCGACGGGTGTCTACCTCTTCTTCCAGAGCGCGCCTGAGGCTGAGTTGTACGTGCTTGTGTGTGTGTGTGTGTGTGTGGCGACCAAACGCAGCAGTGAAGTGGTGAAGACAATTTGGATCTTCTTGGTGTCTCTCCACAAACGGATTCTTCTACATATGGGGAAGAGGGCGACGTCACACATGCCACGAGTGGGAGTGACGCATGGCATGCACTCTGCTGCTGTGCTTGTGTGTTGTTTGCACCTGCTCCTCTCCTCCTCACAGGAAGATTCGCCGCGCAATGCCTGCATGACGCGCAGCTGCTCGCGAGTCCTCATTGGACGCATCGTTCTCCTTGTATCTGATGTTATGTCTATGCCTTGATTTGTCCAGCAAGGAGTGCGAGCCGATCTCGATCTCGTATGTGATCTCCGGCGTGCTGCCGACGTGGCTGAATGGCCGCAACGACAAGATGGGCACGGTGCAGGGGCTCTGGGCATGTGCGAACCAGTACAAGGAGCAGAACCCGGGCTTCGTGCTCGCGAGCTTCTGCGTCGTGTACATCACGCTGCAGACGTTCGCGATCCCGGGTCCGATCGTGCTCAGCATCCTGTCCGGCGCCATGTACCCGATCTGGCAGGCGCAGCTGCTCGTGTCGTTCTGCGCGACCACGGGGGCATCGCTCTGCTTCGCGCTCTCGTATTTCCTCGGCCGCGGACTGTTCAACCGACTGTTTGCCGGTATGATCGCGACGTTCAAGACCAAGATCGCGCAGAACCAGAGCAACTTGTTCTACTACCTGCTGTTCCTGCGCATCACGCCGCTGCTGCCCAACTGGTTTGTCAACATTGCGAGTCCGCTGGTCGACGTCAAGTTCAAGTACTTCTTCCTCGCGACACTAATCGGTACTGAGCGAATGGCTAGTGCTGTCGTGCTGAGCTTGACATGGTGGTTGCCGAGATTGGTATGCTAATGATATGCTACTGTATTAGGTTTGATCCCAGCGAACTTCTTGCACATTTCCACGGGGGCGACGCTCACGAGCGCGGCTGGCGAAGCGAGCGGCGGCAGCAACGCGCTCAACTTTGCGATCCTGTTCTCGCTCCAGTTCCTCGCGCTTTTGCCGACGTTATTTAAGAGCAAGATCGAGAGCTACGAGAAGCGCGCGTTCGAGAAGGCGAAGACCAAGTAACGCCAGACACTGCTAGCACACTCGAGGCTGAGCTTGCGGCGGATAACGAGAGAGAAGCGGAACAACTGGTGAGATCAAGACGACGAAGGGAAAGAGAAACGTAGGTTTGGAACGAGACGGTGGGTGAACTTTTACCAGAAAATACAGGTTTCACGCCCTTTATGCCAAAGAACGCGAGTCTCTCTCTCTCCTTGTGATCGATCTCCCACAGGTGGACTCTTCCCCCAGAGCCTGGAATATATTTGAGGTAGGAGGATTTGGTCAACCAGCACTATTTGCTGTCTCAAGACGCTGTCGCGCTGCACTGACGAGCTTGGACGCAGGTGAATCGGCAGTGTGGAACGACAAACTTGCCTTGGACCTCTCTGTTGGTGACGGTGTGCCCACAGGGGACAACATCGTTGCTTGCGACGGAAACCTGCTGCTGTTTGCTCCGGCGATGTCCTGGAGCTCCTGGACAGCAGCTCTTCGTATGCGCGGACGTTGAACGTTGGGAAGGCGTCCGTACCAGTCAGACTCGCTCGTCTCTGTTGCGTGAACGAAGTGCGTTCGCCTGGTTGGAGAATCTCCCCGTCTCGGCTGAAAGGCGGTGGTGCGCGAACAATTTGTCGAATCGGAGCTTTCACAGGCTCTTCAGCAGGCTCCGACTTCCATATGACGCTCTTCGACCGGACGCTCAGTCACGACTCTTCCTGTTCAACTCCAGTGCTGCCTCCGTCTCTGCGAGGTTGGGTGAAAGGCATCAGGTGGAGGGACACGTCAATAAGTAGGCGAGACACCAGTGGAGGTCAAAACGAAGAGGTATCGTACAAAGAACACCGCTCGATGAACCGCTGGAAGAGCTGCGTCTGGAACAAGTGCGTGCAGAATTCGCGGAGACTCGGGTGCATCGTCAAGAAACCGCGTTTGTCGAACGCGATGGTCTCGTTCGAGTCCTTCGACGATGGCGACACTCGTGAACACCGAGCTCGAGTCGTCCCAAAAAGCGCTCTTCACGCCGTACACGCGCGCGTTGGTGATCGCGAAGGACTCTTCGTACGCGTACACTTTGGTCGTATTCGTGAGCAGCTGGCGCGCAAACACGAACAGCGAGCACCCGAAGCGCTGGAGGAACCCCGCTTTCGTCACACCTGCTGCTCCTGGTGTCGCTGGTGGCGATAGTGACGGAAGCAAACTGTTCGACTCGACGTGGGTGATCACCTGGGTGTACTTTCTTCATCGCTGCCATTGTCCTCACCATTGTCATCGCCACCCCAGTCCAGACTCAAATCGAACGCTTCGTCTGTGTGCAGCGGGTCTCCATTTTGTCCAAGCGATGAGGAGTCTGGACCAGCGGTCTCTGTCTGAGGTACGCTGCTGTCGCCGTTGTTGTTGTTTGCGATCTCACGCTTCTTGGCTTCTTCATTTGTGACAAGAAGGTGCATCACCCGGATCTCTTTTGTGAGTGCGCTCAGGTAGTCCGTCATGGCGTCGTCTCGGTGCATTTTGCGGAACTCGTGCAGGAAATGCACGCGGGCGAGTGCAAACGCGGCGTTCTTCTTTGCGTGCTGCAGAGCTGGAGAAGTAGAGCGACGCGAGAGTCGCGGTCTCCGAGTACTGTCGGTTCAGCTCCACGCGACAGCACCGGATGAACACGTCGCAGAGCTCGTTGCAGTTCATGGAGAACCATTTCGGTTTGATGTCGTGCACGAATTTGCTGAACTCGTGGAACTGGAGCCCGCGATAACAGCGCGCGCTGCCGATCGTAGTGCTGTAGCACGTCGCTAGGTCTCCGATGGGCTTGGCAAATCACTGGATGAGCGAGTTCACCGAGTGCTCGGAGAGCAATGTGTCCAGCAGCTAGCTGCTGGGGGTGTCATGCCTCGGACGGCAAGCCGTTTGCAAACCGCTGGGGTTTTCTATTTCTACTCGCCTGCTAGCAGGAGGCAAAACCGACACGAGCATTACAGCTTGGAAAGGCTCAGCGGCAGCAGTTGGAAGTTGCTGTGGTGTTGACAACAACCGCAGCGTCGAGAATGAAAGCCAAGGGATCATCGTCAACAAAGCCCAAGACGACGACGACGCAGCCTCATCCGTGGACAGACATCGCGTCACAGACTTCGTGTTCGTACAAAGAGTGGAGCGCTTCGGAGCATTGAGGGCGAGCTTTGCATGCTCTGAACTTGGTGACGGTGATGCTATTGGTCCCCCAGAGTCTCGCGTCGAGTACACCAGCACTTCGCCATGACTCGTGCCGGCGTACACGAGATCCGCATGCAGCGGATCGAATGCAATCGACGTCACTTGCGCGGTGGAGCCCTGGCAAACAACGAACGTGGCTTCCCTTCCACGCGCGAGGGGAGCAGCACCGTGTCGGACCCGCTGTTGAACGCCACGAGGTTGCGCTGCGTCGCCATTGTGCGGATCGACGCGCTCGTCGCCATTTTGTGGAGCAGCGTGCCGTTGAGCGCGAAGAACGCGAGACCCCCGTCCTCGCTGCCGATGCTGAGAACGCTTCGTCTTGAGGTTTTCGTGATCGCCAGCGCTTTCGGCACCGAGGAGAGCTGGATGGAGCTGAGCTCAGCCACCTTGAGAGTGAGCGGCGCGTTCGGCTCGGAAGAGAAGACGTTGGTCGCGTCGATCGGAACAGCTGATGTGTTGTCTGGCTGGTTCCCGATCAAGTGGCGTCCGTTCTCGGTGAGCTCCAGCGAGTACACCGCAGCCTGTGGCTGCTCATAGAGAATCGCGAGTGATGGAGAGTCACTGTGGAGATCCAGTTCGAGCGAGCGAATCGATAGAGTCTCCTGCTCTGCTGGCTCTCGCAACAAAGAACGTGTCGAAAGTGCTGGGTTGGCTCGAGACACCAATTAGATCCTGGACAGTGCCGGCAGTCATTGCCTCGATCTTGCGCTCGATGAGATCTTCAACCTGTTCGTTGAAGAGCTTCGGCTTGTGTTGTGACGTGCTGCGACCATCTGGTCCCGACTCTGCGCCTTGCTCGCTCAGCGCCTTTGAGCGGATCTGCTCCAGCAGCGCGAGCTTCTTCTCCTGCAATCTGATCATGAACTCCAGCGCCTCGAGCTCTTTTACCAGCGCCGTCTTGGCGCGTCTCGTCTGCTCTGGTCACTGGTGTGATGCGTCATGCTGCTGCTCTGTCGACTCGGTATCAGTATCCACTGCAGGCGATCGGTTCAAATGTGCGTCGCCTGCTGCACTTGCTGCAGGAATCGCCGCTGCATGCGATCGTTCCTCCGATGCACTCGTAGCTGGGATTGGGTGCTGGTTACTGAGCTGGAGGTCGCCCTGTGCACTGAAAGCAACCTCCACATGGTCTCCAGTGGCGTGTGCAGATGCCGCATGAGAGAGGAGTGCGTCCACGATCAGCAGCGCCACAAACAGTCTCATGGTCGTCGTCTTTGTATGTTGCGCAGATCGCTGGTGTGATTCATTTCGCGATCGTGACCTTTCAGGTCATTGACCATTTCACTCTCAAATCCGATCAGCAGATTTGAAAGTGATACGAATGTTGTTCGTAGGAGTGACTGTCGTGTCCTTTCTCACTTGCATTTGGGTTGAGAGAAAGTGCAGGAGTGCGTTATTTTGGGCTCTTTCTCTGCTCAATCAAACGAACGTTCGATTGGAAATGGTCTGTTGGTTTGGCTATTGGCGGGAAAGCTAAGTGTGACTTGCATTGCGAAAGCGTGAGTGATTGTCCTCCTGTTCGCAATCAGCTGCTGCTGCCTTTGTTCTGTTGTGGGAACAATCAAGGCGAAGAAAGAGAGCACACTCTCCCATTCGAAGAGAAGCACTCGCATCGTCAGCAGACACGCGAAGCGCCATCGCACGCGCGACGAGGCAACAGCGATCACGATGCTCGGCGGTCGCTACCAGGAAGAAGACGAGCAGGCGGACGCGCACCTCGCGTCCGAGGCGCACGAGTTTGTGCGTGGAACTGCGTTGCGCTGTCTTGTCTTCAGTGGATCGCAATGGATTGTGGTCGTGTAGATGCGTACGATGCGGTTGTCTGATGCTGTGTATGTCGCTGTGCTGGATTGGATGGTGTTGGGTGTCGCTGCAGCAAGGACCAAGACTCGTGAACTGTTTGGAGCAGGCGGGAGTGAATGCGACGGACGTGAACAAGCTGAAGGAGGCTGGCTTGCACACGGTCGATGCGGTGCGTTTGTGCTGTTTGATGGTGGTCATGCACGCATTGCATTGTGTGGACTAAACTTGCCGTGGTTCGTTGGCGGTGACGGCTGTAGGTGGCGATGGCGACAAAGAAGCAGTTGATCGGGATCAAGGGCATCAGCGAAGTGAAAGCCGAAAAGATGCTCAAGGCAGCGCGCGAGATGGTCAACGTTGGCTTCACGACGGTGCTGTTGCAGTTCTCTGCCTTTCCGTAGAGGTGGGCAGCGCGTCTAGGCTTGTCTAACAGCTCAACGCATTGCGATCTCTCACAGGCAGCAGAGGTGTTCCAGAGCCGAAAAGATCTGATCACCCTCACAACGGGCTCGAATGCGGTCGACGAGCTTCTGAAAGGCGGCTTTGAGACCGGCTCGATCACCGAGATCTTTGGCGAGTTCCGCACGGGCAAGACCCAGTTGTGCCACCAGCTCTGCGTCACGTGCCAGCTCCCCGTGGACCGCGGCGGCGGCGAGGGCAAGGCGCTCTTCATTGACACAGAAGGGACGTTCCGCCCGCAGCGACTCGTGGCGATCGCAGAGCGCTACGGACTGGACGGTACGATGCGATATATAGAGGACACTCACTCGTGATTGTATCTAGTTGCATGCATGCATGCAGGTGCTGATCTTGTCGTGTGTGCGTGTTTGGTCACACTAGGCGAGAGCGTGCTGGACAATGTCGCGTTTGCGCGCGCGTACAACTCGGAGCACCAGATGCAGCTGCTCACGCAGGCGTCTGCGATGATGGCCGAGTCCCGCTTCGCGCTCGTCGTGGTCGACAGCGCCACCGCGTTGTTCCGAACAGACTACTCTGGACGCGGCGAGCTCGCTGCGAGACAGCAGGAGCTGGCCAAGTGAGTGTCTAAAGCAGGTTTGTGTGAGTGTGTGGTACTTGTTTGTATTCTCATGGTGCTGCTTTTGCTGTCTGTCAGATTCTTGAGGTCGCTGACGAGAATGGCCGATGAGTTTGGCGTCGCTGTCGTCATCACAAATCAAGTGAGCTCTCCACGTTTATATCGAACTATGCGCTTCAGGTTTCTCACGAAGCGGCTTGTTTGTTGATCGCGTGTGTGCAGATGACGGCAAATCCGGACTCGGGCATGTTTGCCAAAGACCCTCTCCAGCCGATCGGCGGCAACATCATGGCTCACGCCTCGTGCACCAGGTGCGTTGCATGCTAAAGCAGGAAATGGTGGATTTCATGCGGGAGCTCACGTGCTGTTATTACTGCTTGCTGGTCGCTGATGTTGTGTGCAGACTTCGCTTGCGGAAGGGTCGTGGAGAGAACCGCGTGATGAAAGTCGTGGACTCTCCGATTCTGCCAGAGGCGGAAGCGATCTATTCCATCACAGAGCAGGGCATCCAGGACGAAATGAATTAATAGAACCAGCAAGCTAACGAACGAAAGCATGTTTCATCTGAGAATCGCGTCTTGGTTGGTTTCCGTTTTTCCAAGCGATTGGACGGGCTTGCGGTGCTCTCAACGAAAGCCATCGTCTCCTTCTCATGCGTGTGCCTTGAAGACGCGTCTTTCTTCCATACACAAGCAAGAACAAGCAAACGAGCGACTTCAAACGAGAGAGTTTGCTGTTCGAGTCAAAAAATATCAAAACTTAGATTCCGGTTCCGCCACAAAGACGGATGCAAGTGCCATTGGCTATCTACAAGTCGGTCTTCATGGACTCTTCGAGCGCGAACGGCGTGACGCCGGTCTTGAGCTGGAACTTGCCGCAGAGGTTGGCGAGTCCCTTGGGCGTGCCGTACACGTCGCAGTCGGTCTCGGGCTTGAGCGCCACGAAGAAGTCGCCGTCCTCGGCCACCTGGCTGAAGCCGCCACCGATCTGCGGGTCGTACACGCTCCAGTCCGCGGCCGTGAGCGTGAACTGCACCGTGGTGGAGATGCCCGGTTCGAGCGCGATCTTCTTGAACTTCTTGAGCTGCTTCACCTCCGGCACGGAGATCGAGCGGTACGGCTGGATCACGAAGAGCATGACGGTCTCCTTGCCGGCGACCTTGCCCGTGTTGGTGACCTTGACGGAGACCGTGATCGAGTCCGACTTGCCCGAGACCGTGGTCTTGCTCAGCGCCATGGACTCGTACGCGAACGTCGTGTAGCTGAGACCCGTGCCGAAGTCCCACTCCATCTTGCAGTAGCCGCTCGAACACTGCGTGCTCACGCGGTGGTTGTACGGGATCATGATGTTGGCCGCGTCCTTCGGGTACGTGAGCGGCAGGCGGCCGCTCGGGTTCACCTTGCCGTAGATGATCTCCGCGAGCGCCTGGCCGCCCATCTCGCACGGCAGCAGCGCGTCGATCACCGCGTGCACGTTCGCTGGAAGACCGCTGAGCAGGCGAGGGCGACCGCCGACGAGCACGAGGATCACCTTGGTGCCCGTGGACGCGAGCTCGCGCACGTACGCGATCTGACCCGCTGGCAAGGCGAGGTCGTCAATGTCACCGGGCTTCTCCGCGTAGCTCGCTTCGCCGATCACCACGACCGTGTACGCGTTCTTGGCCGCCAGAGCCTTGGCGGTCGCGAGGTCCGCGGCCGAGTACGAGCCGTCGGCGCTCAGACCGTTGAAGTAGGACACCGAGGAGTTGCCGGCGATCTTCTCAAAGCCCGCCTTGACCGAGATGCCGTTCGGGTACATCTCGTTGCCCGAGTACCCTTGCCAGCGGATCGTCCAGCCGCCGCAGAGGTACCCGATGTTGTCGGCCGAGTGGCCCGTGAGGAACACAGAGGACGTGGTCGCGAGCGGGAGCACGTTGTCCTGGTTCTTGAGCAGCACGATCGACTCGCGCGCGAGCTCCAGAGCCGCCGCGCGGTCCTTGGCGCTGCCGACCTGGGCGACGTTGTCCGCACCCGGCACGGGCGTGTCGTAGAGCCCGAGCTTGAGCTTCATCTTGACGATGCGGCGCGCCGACTCCTTGAGGCGAGGCAGGTACTCCGGGTTGCTCACGAGCATCGCCTTGCCGTAGTCGATGAACGTCGAGTCGTACGGCACCATGCTCATGTCGAGCGACGTCTGCGTGAGCGCCATGCGCACAGCCTCCGGCTTGCTGCGCGCGACGCGGTGCCAGTCCTGGAGGTTGTTGATCTCGGCCCAATCGGTGACCACGACGCCCTCGAAGCTCATGTCGGAGCGGATCAGGTCGCGCAGGATCTTTGGCGACGCCACCACGGGCACGCCGTTGATCGAGATGTAGTTCTCCATGGACGAGAACACGCCGGCGTTCACGGCCGCGATGAACGGCGGCACAAAGTAGTTGAGCAGGTCAAAGTCCGACATGGTCACGCCGTCGCGGTCGTGACCCGTGGGTGTCTTCGAGTAGCCGACAAAGTGCTTCATGCACGCTGCCGTGGCGTTGTTGCTCTGCAGTCCGCGGATGATCGAGTCCGCCATGACCGAGACCAGGTACGGGTCCTCGCCGAACGTCTCGAACGTGCGAGCCCAGAGCGGGTTCTGCGAGATCTCGAGGATCGGACCGAAGACCCACGGGATGCCCGCAGCCTCCGTGTCGCGGCCGGTGACACGCCCCATCTCGTAGACCAGGTCCGGGTTGAAGCTCGCGCCGCCGTTGATCTGCTGGCCGAACAGCACGGACTCCGACACGTACACTGCACCGTGCACCGAGTCGATGCCGAACACGATCGGGTGCCCGCCGTTCTCCGCCATCGAGATCTCCTGGATGCGCGTGATGATCTTGCGCCACTCGGTGGCGGTCCAGCCGTACTTGCCGTCCTTGGGACCACCGGAGAACGGACTGTTGAGGTACGAGCCGATGTTGAGCTTGGCGTAGGCGCGCACAACGTCTTCGTTGAGCGTGAAGTCGCTCTTGAGCAGGTTGTCGATGTTGATCTGCGTCATCTGGCCCAGGATGTCGCTCACCGTGAACTTGTTGACGATCTCGTCGGCGCGGGCGTCCCAGGCGTCGCCGGCGACGCTGCGGCACGCGATCGCGGCGCAGCAGCTCACAACGGCCAACCACTTGCGGAACATGGCGGAAGTGTCAGGTCAGTCGCTGGTCGTCTGAAAGGTGTTCCAATGCGAGCGCAGATTGGAAAATGAGAGTGAGAGTGAGAGCGGTTGAGTCCGTCGTGACTCGACTGCCTCACTCGCACCCACACAGTCCGAGTGTCAACTGCGCGCAAGAAGGGACGCGCAAGAGCAATAGCTGCACAGAGGGAGTCAGCAGAAACGAGTCATGCATGATGATGCAGTCTGAAGAGGGAGCGGACGTGCGCATCAACGACTGCGTCTGTGGTTTCTGCAGTTTGGAGGATCAGCATCTGAGCTGCAACAGGTGTGTGATTTGTGAGCTGCTCGCAAGTACGGTACTGAATTGTAGGTACAGTAAAGAACAACGATGGGGAGCTTTGAGTGCCTGTATATTCTCGATTTGCACATTGAAAGGGTGACATGGAATTTCCAAGTCGTGAATCATGTCAGCTGTAGACCTGTTTATACTAGGTATGTCGACAAAATGGATGCACGCATTATCCTAGGATGCTCGAAATGAGCAGAAATGAGGCACCGCCTCGTCTCTGTGCCCTTTCCTGTCAAATCCGCGAGTCTGGAAATGAGGTGGATACCATCCTTTTTCATCGCTTTATTCGTTATTGCAGGCGTAAAGCTGATCTAAACCAGCATGAGAAACACAATGTGCACAATGCGTATACACAGACGCATCGACTATCGCAGGTTGTTTGAACTGAGCAACGTGGTACTTGAAGCTGTCACTGCCCTCAGATTACTGAAGAGCCATTCCCACAAAACCACTTCTCGCGTTGTCCTCTCGTGAACCTCAGGACTCGGCTGACTGCTTCCCTTCTCATGACCCCACACGCCAGGCAGCCACACATTTGCTCTCTCTCTCTCTCCCCATACGCCAGCCATTTCGCAGCTCGCTCTGTGCATTTCCTCTCGGCAGAAGGTGGTCATTAAGGCATAGAGCACCACACACACACACAACAATTTCCAATGCGAGGATCTTCCCTTCTAAAATGGATGATGCGGCGGCAGAGGTGGAGAGAGGAAGCCAGAGTGCGTGGAGACCATGCCATCCGACACAGTTGCACCCAGGTTTGCTGGTGTGAAACCACACTGGGCAGAGCAGAGCAGAGCAGCGCGACTCGAAAACTCGAACATGCAGGACGGATGGTTGGATGAGACCGCGCGTCACACTTGATTGTTGCCCTGAATGAATCAAGTGGCGTCGCGTTGTTCAACTGGTCGACGACTTGCTGCGTTGAAGTTTCGTGTTGCAAAGCGAGACAACTCCGACTAAATCTGATTACCAGCGCAAGTCTTGCTGATGCCTCTTTGCGAAGAAAGAAAACGACGCAAGACAAACGAAGGAGGAGGATGAAGAGCAATGGTCAGCAGCACCAGAACCGGAAACCCCGATCTCGTTGTGTCGTGAGCAACTCAGGAAATTGCGCCTTCAATCAGTAGAGCAGTAGTTCTCCATACCCCCACCGATCCGGTTAATATTCTGCGCATCATGCAGCTTGCTTCACGTCGAGGTTCGTGAAGCGTCAAATGACTGCACAAGCTGCCATTGTGTGAGGCAGCCGTGTATGAAATGCGGCGCTCTCAGCTGCATGCAGTGGAGCGTAGTGCCGAGGTGTTGCCATGATGACGCCTTGCTTCAAGGAGCTGTGTGCGAGCGATTTGAAGGCGCTATTGTCTGCTGCTGCTACGCCTTTCCGTTCATCAAGCGAGCAAGCACACGCACTTCAAGTATCGGCAGCGGGAGCTTGGGAATCCATCGAGGGTCATCATCTTTCAGCTGCTCGTCGTCCCCTTTCGGTCGTAAACACCCTCGCAAACTCGCGGGTTTCTCAGCATGTTGAGAAGCCTCGCGAACCGTGAGGGCTTCCAATGCCTCACGAAGCACGCTGTCGAGTGCTCTGAGCAGAAGAGCCCACTGTGGTTGCACTCAACTTCAACCAGCACTTTGCCAAGCTTCAACTTTAGCGCTTTTTGCTTCAGAAAAAGAAGAAATGGACACAGTCTCAAATGAGAGACTTTGAAAAACAAAAAGAGATGTTGTCAAACAAAGCTGATCGCGCTCTGTTGTGCATCGTGCGCTTTTGAGCACTTTGAGGCGCCAACGTCCAAGTCGAGGCTCGTGAGGGTCTCGACGCGTGATGGATTGATTGATCTTCAGATCTTGAATTGGCTGGTCTTGCTTGTCTGTGTCCTTCCTGTGCATAGCAGTCAATACCCACTCGTTCGTCGGAGCACTGGGTTCTTGGGTCGGAGACTTGCCTTTGAGCAGCTTTGAAAAAGGCTCGAGAGCAGTTGCCAGAGCGAAATCGAGTTCTGAGTCAAAGCTCAACCTCTGTGCCACTCCTTCAGCTTTTGCGATCGCTCCAAGCTTCCTTGTCGATGCGAGACGAGGAGGATGGAGGATGGGCGACAGCCAGTCGTGACAAAGGTCAAAAGATCTGCTGCAGCAACCTGTCTTGTCGCCTCGAAATGCGTGCCTCTGTCGTTTCAGTAGCTGAGTGATGATGATTTGGGATGACCTCCTATTTGAACGTCGCACATGCTGCTGTTGAGTTCTTGGCGCTTTTATCTTGATCAAATGCCACAAAAACTGCTGTAGCGCCAAGAACCAACAAGGGACCTGCTTGTCTTCGTTAGCATGGAGTTGTAGTAGATTAGTAGCGGCTGTTGTATGCACCATCGTTGCCGTTCGTATTCCGCTAGCCACAAGAGCCTAGGACCAAATAGATCTGTCGCTGTTTGGTGCTCTCCTGCTTGCGTTACTAGAGGTTGCTTTCAGTTCTTCCTCCCAGCGATTGCTGCTGCTCTTGTGAGTCGATCTCGACTGCGAACTTCGTGATCGGGATCAGAATCGTCTCGAGCAGGACCCCCACCAGGTACACCATCGACGTGGCGAAGAAGCAGAAGCGGTAGCCGTGGGCTTCGACGAGGAAACCCCCGAGCACGGCGCTGCCGGTCCACGTGAACATCGAGAGCCCCTCGAGCGAGTTCCACCGTGCGCGCTGCTTCTTCGGGACAAAGTCCATCAGCAGCGACCGACGCAGCGGCTGCGTGCACTGCATCATCGCGCCTCGAATCAGGAACAGCGCACATTGCGCGCTGAAAGACTTGGAGATCGCCATGGCCAGCAGACACGCCGTGCCGACGAGTCTCGCGATCACGATCACTGGCATGCGACCCGCACACCTTGATGCAAACTGCGCGACCAACGAACTCAGCGCCACGCAGATCGGCAGGAGCGCAAAGAGCTCGGCGACCTGGATCGGCGAGAGTCCAAACTCCTTAAAGAAGAACAGCGGGAAGAAGTGGATCGACATGCCCGCGCCGTTGCTGATGATGAAGTCCGAGACAAAGAGGAGCGACGGCACGTGGGACGCGTCGAGTCCCAGGCACGACGGCGCGGGTCTCGCGAAGTGGATCGCTTCGTCAAACACAACGTCGTCCAGCAAGTAGGAGTCTCTTCCGGACGAGCGGTTGGTCATGTACATCGCCGAAGGGGACCGCGCGGCGCTTTCGACTTGCGGAGACCGCAGAAGCTGCGAGAACTCGCTCGGCGGTCGAGCGGAGTTGATCGGCGAGAACGTGAGCGTGAGCGGCCGGAGGTCGCGTCCCGCACTGCCGCCACTATCACCAAGGAAAGCGTCGTGCTCGTCCAGCTCTTCGGGGGTGTACTCGCTGAGCTCGACGCTGAAGTCGCGCTCGATCGCGAGCATGTGCTGCTGGTTCTCGTACGCCATGTCGTCGTTGAACTGGAAGAGCGCGGCCATGGAGATCGCCGCGAGGAACGTGCCAAAGAGCATCACGGGTCGCAGTACCGGGAGCTCCCACGTGTCGCCGTAGTGCCAGAAGAGCGCGATCGCGCACAGCGGACCGATGACGAGCGACATGTTCTGCACAATGTGCTTGAGCGTGAACGGGAGCGAGCGCTGGCCAAGCGGCACCGAGTCTGCAAAGAGCGCCTCCATCGCGGGGCTCTGGAACGCCGCGAACACGCCCCAGAGCGCGAACGACACGTAGATGAGCGACAGCGAGCCCAGCTGGAAGGAGAAGCCCGTGAGCAGCGCGGTGACGACGCCGATGACGCCCGCGAAACTCAGAATGCGGTCGCGACGCAGGAAGTCCGCGGCAACACCCGCGGGGAGCGCAAACAGCAACTGCGCGAGACCCTGGATGCCCTTGACGATGCCCACCGACTCGTTCGAGCCCGTGAGCACGTAGATGTAGCCCGCGAGCACCTGCTGCGAGATGATGCTGCTCGCCGACCAGAACGCGAGCGTGAAGAGGAACACGAACTTGACGTTGTGCTCCAGGCGAGTGACGCGGCACCAAGCGAGCATGGTCCTGCTTTCTTGCGCGTGCGAGAGTATTGTGTGTCTGTGTGTGTGATTCGAGCTGATGGACTGATGGACGGACTTGGCTCTCAGTTCGCCTCAGGAATGGAACGACCGACTCGCTCGCTCACTTGCTCTTGCGACTCGAACGGTTTTGCGTTCTTTTCGTTTTTACAGCCGAGAGAGACACAAAATGAAGAGTCGTGCGTGGTGAGCAGAGGGCAGTGGCTGGTTGACAGCTGCCAGCAACAGGCTCAATGCAATAATAGAAAGGAACGAACAAGTTGGTGGGCTTGACTTTCGTCGTGAATGCCAGCGTGCTGCAGCAGCGCTCGACCTCATGTGTGGATTGATAAGTTGGTCCTGCGTTCCCTATGGTCGCCAGCCATCTGAGACCCTCGTGCGTCCGTCCACATGATGGTCTTGTCGCTCGGTTTTTTGACGAGCTCTGACTGCTTGAGCTGCCCACAAGCGCCATCTTCTGGAGGTTGGTGGAGAGAGAAGGAGAGAGAAGGAGAAAGAAATAATGGCTACACACACGCGGCTGGCGTTGACCTGAGTGACCAACGCCTCTGCCACAGAATCGGCGGTGCTGACCATTGCTGCAGTCACCACATTCGCAATCGATTCGAATGCTTATTTGCAGTCAGCAGACTCTCTGGCAGAATGACGATGAAGGGGAAGGCAAACAGCACTTCATCAAACCGACATGCAAGAAGCATCGCGCTCTTATCCGAACTGCCATCACCTGACTGCAAATAGTGAGCTCCGAGTTGTGTGTTTTTGCCATATTTTGACAAGAGATCGTGTCGAGAGTGTGGGACACACACATCGAATGACAGTCATTCTCGACACAAATACCAGTATCACCACCATACCGTTATTGAATACCGGTACTGTAGTTGATACGCAGAAAGATTTTCTTTGCCTTTAACAGTCTTCAAAAAGACTTGAAAGAACAAAGAAGCGGAAGAACGCTCGAAGCAATCCCTCTCTCGCTCGATCTCTCTGTCTCTGCGTCCTGCGTTCTGCGTCCAGAGACCGCCAGCACCACTAGCATCAAGAGCTCTACGTAACACTCCAAAATGGCGCACCGCAAGAAAGTGCTTCTGAAGCTGATCATCCTGGGCGACAGCGGGTGCGTCCCTTTGCTTCTCTCTCTCTCTTGTGGTGTTGATGAGATCCACCATGCATACTGGCGCTTTCTTCCTTGGTTGGTATGGACTCACTCAGTGGAAACTAACTGCGATGGCGCTGGTACTGTGCACGTGTGTGTGTGTGTGTGTAGTGTCGGCAAGACGTCGCTGATGAACCAGTATGTGAACCAGAAGTTCACGAACCAGTACAAGGCCACGATCGGCGCGGACTTCCTCACCAAGGAGATCATGATCGACGACAAGCTCGTCACCATGCAGGTGTGTAGCGCTCACCAGTCTATGCTACTGTGCG